>APFE031393666.1:0-13602 GCA_000404065.3 Pinus taeda | reverse complement strand
ATAGTTTTAAATTAATTAAAAACAGAAAAAATTAAACATTTAGTTAATTTAATATATAATATTTGATTTTTTTTAAAAATTAAATGTTTTTGTGAAAATATAGAAATCATTATTAAGATAGGGTGGAAGAACCAGTAATTATGAGGAGCAGCTCCGCAATATTAGCTCCTCAGCTCTGCACTACTGATATTTTTTATATTTTTTTAATTGTTTCCATTAACTTATAATTTTTCTATTTTACTTTAAAATTAAGCACAACTGTGACTTAATATATTCCACAATAATATCTTATTATTAGACATTTAAGATGAAATAAATTGGAAAGCTATTAACTCCTCAGCTCTGCACTATTGATATTTTTTATATTTTTTAATTGTTTCTATTAATTTATAATTTTTCTATTTTACTTTAAAATTAAGCACAACTGTGACTTAATATATTGCATAAGAATATCTTATTATTAGACATTTAAGATAAATAAATTGGAAAGCCAGTAGACATTTAAGATAAAATAAATTGGAAAGCTGAATCGAAAATTGATTAGATTTAGCATTCCAACTATCTAATGCCATAACTAAAGAAAAAAAAAAACACAGTAACATATCAGTTTTAATAATATTAAAAAATAAAAAGACAGATATATACACAGAAATCATTGAATAATAAAACTAGAAGTAAAGGAAAATGAAGGTTCAACCTTTTAGAATTTGAAAAATGAACGAGGCCTTGGACTCTAACATTAAAGTTTCGAGTGCCGCGTTACACGGCCCTCCTCACAGCTATGATTCTTCGGTGGAAAGACTCTGAATAAAGCTTCAACGCGATCATGTTTTCCTCTTACAAACGGGCAAATTTTCTTCCCAATATGTAATCGAAGGCTTTCCTCCAGAGTGGAACTCACAGTTGTATGAATTTATTTAAAATCGTTCCAAATGTCTTGAAATTCCGATCCATTAATTCCAAATCCTTCTTGCCGCGGCTGTTCAAAACCATTTTGATATGATGGAGTTTCATTCAGCTGCCAAATGTCATCTTCCCACAGAGATCCATAGAAAACCGCGGGAGTGTCAACAGAACCATATACGGTATCCGAATACATATTGGCTGTTGAATACCCATTGAAGAGATTCAAGGTGACGCCAAGTTCGCCAGCGGTATTATCCACTAAGAAACCGAGCTCTGCCAGAACATCGTTGTAATATGTCAAATTTCCTTCTGAGTGAATGTCTCCTAGTGTATCAGAAACCGAGATCGCTTCAGAATAACTGTCTGTTAATTCACCGTGTTTCATTGAACCCAACTCAGTACCGCTCTTCTCATTAACAATGGCAGCTCGCCCGATCAATCTGCTTTCATCTTCAGAAAATTTCACATCTCCGTTGCCCTTCTCGTCCTTGAGCTGAATCACAGCATATGAGGTTCTTTAGGAGTAGCATCCATATTATCGATCTTCTCTGGCAACGCCATGGGATAACTATCATGCAATAACCCTCCACCTTTGTTTCTTTTCGCATCAACGCTCATCTCTTGCTCGCTTCTTAGGACAAACTTATGAAGCGGCAGTCATCACTGCAAAGAAAGGCAGTAGCAAAACACGACAACGAGACTGGTTTATGTCTATCCTTCTTTCCTCGATTTTTAATGATTGAAAGGCCCGTCGATAGATGACAATATATAGGGGTAGATGCCCGTTGAATGATGACCATAGTTTCACGTCTCTCACATGATGTGAAAGCTTCCAAACATCCAGTGTATTTTAACGTTTTTTTTGTTTGTATATTCTTTTCCTTCGCTTCGTTCAATAAAAAGGTTTTCGTAGGACTTGTAACGTGAAGACACTTCGCAGCCGAAATCACCTTGCCGAGTTAAGCAAGTTGCCCAAGCACATTTATTATTTACGCTTCAGCCACTCCAGTCTGTGAGGCAATTCATAATATATCCTATCCAGGGTACATACCGTATTCATTGTTGCACTATCTAACACAATGTTGAACATCTTGAACAAATGGTCATGACTCGTCCCAATACCTTTCATGACAAACAATGAACGATCTTGACGTAAACTGACTTTTACACGAGAAGACAGAATTATAATAAACACTCCAGATTGGCTTCTTAACAGTGGCGCTCATGGTATGTAGCAAGGTGATGCTTAGTACGGCATTGAACTTTGCTTTGATAATTTTATGTTCAAGATTATGGACATATTCAACTTAGGAGGAAAGATAAAAAATTTAAGACACACAATAACATGAGTTGCAATTTTTTTTATATTGATAACATAAAATTTGGTTATTATATTAAATTCGAGTTTACTATAGATAACATAAAATTTGATTATTATATTAAATTCTAGTTTACTCAAATTTGATTATTATATTAAATTCTAGTTTACTCAAAAATTGAGTTGCAACTTTTATATTGATAACATAAAATTTGATTATTATATTAAATTAGAGTTTACTCAAAAATAAGATTTGACTTGACTCAACTTGACTCAATTAACTCACTCTCTAATTTTAGACAACTGTGAGTAATTTATCTTTAACACACCCTTTAATTACAACTGCTAAACTAAAACATTATTAATGACAACTCAAACATGTATGCTCATCTAACTCTTAGCTAGGCTTACAACACCCAAGTTTCCTCTATGAAACTCAAATACATCTTTTTCTAATGGCTTAGTGAATATATCAGTCAATTGATGACTCGATTTACAAGGATTCAAGTATACTTCTTCATTGCTCCCAAGTTCTCTAATAAAGTAATATATAGTATCAATATGCTTTCTCTTTTGATCAAACACAGCATTTTTGGATAGTGCAATGAGAGGCATTGTCACAATATATTAATGTTGATTCTTGTTGTTTATGCTTGAGTCTATCTAATACTCTTCTTGTCCATACTACTTGGCATAATGTTGATGTAGCTGCTACATATTTGCTTCTACTCACGAAAGTTTCACAACATGTTGCGTCTTAGATGCCCATGAAATCACACTTGAACCAAGATAGAACACATAACCAAAAGTGATCTTCCTATCACCCAAACTTCCTTCAAAATCATTGTCATTCTATCCAATCAAATCCTTCTTCTCTGTGTTTGCATGCATTATGCCACAGTGTGTATTTCCTGCTATATATCTTAGAATTCTTTTTCTTGCTCTCCAATATGGGTCTTTTGGAGTATCCATAAATCTAGAAATCAAACTCACTCCTTGCATAATATATGGTGTGGCAGGTGTGAGATACATGAGACTGCCAACCAATCTTTTGAATAGAGATAGATTGACATCTCATCCTTCGTCATCCTTACTTAATTTTGTACCTGTTGCAACTGGTGTAGGTGTAGGTTTACAATTTTCCATCTTGAATCTTTTCATTGATATTTGGTATATTTATTTTGACAAATAAAGATTCCTTTTTTAGATTGCTCAACTTCTATGCCAAGAAAATATCTCATAAGACCAAGATCTATCATCTCAAATTCTTTCTTCATGGCTTTTTTAAACTCATCTAGCTCAAGATCACGAATATAAATAATTTCATCCACATACAAGCAAACAACCGAAATACGTCCATGCTAATTTACCTTTGTGTACAAGGTAGGCTCAATGTTACTTCTACAAAATCCATTCTTGATCATGTAGCTGCCAATTCTACTATACCACACTCTAGGTGACTGTTTGAGTCCATAGAGCACTTTCTTCAACCTGTAAAATTTATCTTCTTATCCTTCAACTTCATATCGTGGAGGCTGATGCACATAGATCTATAGATCTCTTCTTCTAGAATTCCATTCAAGAAGGTTGATTTCACATCCATCTTATACATTTTCCACTCGTTCTGAGTTGTTGTGCCTAAGACAGCTCTTACAATATCTATCTGGCTACCGAGCAAACGTTTCTCCAAAATCTATTCTTGGTTGTTGCAAGAACCCTTTTGCTACAAGCCTTGATTTAAATTTGTCAATTTCACCTTCCTCATTCAACTTTATCCTATAAACCCTTTTCACAACAATGCGATTTTTATCTTTTGGCAGACCAATCAAATCCCAGGTATCATTCTTTTCAATAACTTCAATTTATTCATCCATGGATTACACCCAATTTTCATCTTTGATAACTTCTTCATATGAAAAAGGTTGAAAGACAACAATGCAAAATTTCAACTAACATCCAAATCATCATAAATATCTTTCAAACTTCTTATTTTTCTCTTACCATTGCTTAATTCATCACCTGATTCATTGTTGGGAGATTTCTATTCTGTTGATCTGCTTGAAGATCCATGTTTTTAAAAAAAATTGGAGTCCTTATTGGTGTGACTTTGTTTGGTGCCCTCTCTTGTGACTCTTGTTGTTCTTTGTCTGCTACATCCTCTTCTTCTATGAGTGGCACTCTTGCATCAATTGTTTTTCTACAACCCCATTCCATGATTCTTGTTCTTCGAAAAAAACATCTCAATTGATTATGGTCTTCTAGGTGATAGGGTTATACAACTTGTAAGCTTTTGATTGCTCACTATAACAAATAAATATGAACTTTTCACTTTTATCATCCAACTTACCTCTTAGTTCTTTAGGCATATTTGCATACACTACACAACCAAACACTATGAGATGGCATACACTGCAAGACATACTTAGCCATGGTTCTTCTGGTACTTTATTCATCATGCTCTTTGAGGGAGATCTGTTTATCACATAAACAACACATGCAGTTGCCTATGCCAAATATTCATTAGACAAGTCTCTTCCTTTCAGCATGCTTCTTTCCATGTTCATAATTGTCACATTCTTCCTCTCTGCTAGACCATTTTGTTGCGGTGTGTATCTGGTCGTAAATTTCCTTCTAACTCCATGTTGTTTGCAGTAATAATGAAATGTTCTCGAATCATAATCTCCTCCATGATATGACCTCAATACCTAAATCTACTGATCTCTTTGTTTCTCTTACAAGGCTTTGAATTCTTTGAACATCGCAAAAGTTTCTAACTTTTTCTTTAGGAGGTAAACTGGTCTTTCTTCTAAAATCATCAATGAAAGTGAGGAAGTAACAACTTTCACCAGTAGACTGTGTCCTCACAGGTCCACATAACTATGTATGAACTAGCTCTAGTGGTTACTTTGTTATGTATGTAGCTCGCTTTGGAAAACTTTCACGGTGTTTCTTACCCAATATGCTTTCTTTGCCATCAGTTTGAGCACCATGTATTCCGCCTCATCCTTTGTCTTTCAATCTACCTCTGTCTCTTGAAATAGAAACCTGGATTTTAAAATAGGTCTCAAGGTGGAATCCTTATTTCTGTTTATCCTTGCCTCATGTCATAGAAGTGATCCCATCAACTCATCAATTGCTAGCATTTCCAAATCCTTGGCTTCTTTTATCACTGCTACCAATAACATCAATTTTGGTAGACAAAGATCCAAGGACCTTTCCAACCATTCATTGATCTTTAATATCATCACCATCAATTTTTAACTGATTTACGACAGTCAAGATCCCATTCATGAATCGATGTCCTTTGTTTCCTTCATCTACAAACTCTCAAAATATCTTCTAGTACTCTGCAACTTAAGAATATTGATTCTGGCCATACCTTTATAGCTTGTCACCAAAGTCTTCCATGTTGTCTTTTAAAGACATGATCATAATTTTTGTAACATTGCTCGGTCCATTCCTTACTGGATGAACTGCAACACTTGCACATTCTTCTTTTTTTCTTTCTTCCGTTGTTCCCTTTATGCATTAGCGAGGGATCATCCCTCTGCTTCATTCTTAGGTTCTGAAATCTGAACTCGACATACTCCCAAACATCACAAGCCTTCAATGTATTCTCCATCTTAATGGCCGACACATCATAATCCTTCTGTGTAAATGGTGTAAACTGGAGTTGAAAACTTGATGAGGCCATCTTAAAAAAATACTTTAAAAAAAATCCCTTCTTTAAAATACTTTCTTAATTTGGTTTTTTTATAAATTTTATATAACATAAAATATTCAATTCAAAATAAACTTTATATAAAATTTATTTTAAAACACTTTAATATCCTTTCAAAGGTCTCGAATGATCCTTGTGAAAGCACTCATAATCCTTCATGTGATATGAAATCTTGGAAAAGTTAATTGAAACCCTATTTATTTATTTTTTAAAGTTTGACTTTAGCTCCTTTGAAAACTAACGATCTCCGCTTTATTAACGTGGCTTGTGATGTATTGAGGTCGTGTATTAATTCTCTCTACGATATGTAATCCTCGCGTTAGTGCATTAATACATCCAAATAGAAAACGAACGCGCGTTATCGCAATGTGCGAGAAGTTTGCGACTTGTAACGCGGCTAGGTGTTGGATCCCTACTGCGTTATAACGCCTTTACAACCACTTGTAAGGTACATTGTAGCTTCAATCCAAAGAAAAATATCTTTGTTATGGATAATTTCTAATCCTCTCTCTTGGTTTTGGTTTGTGTAACTTTGCTTTGGCACCAATGTGTTGGAAAGGCAAAGGAGGAAAGACAGAAAATTTAACATGCACATAATAACATGACTGGCTGTTTTTCTATTGATCACATAAAATTTCATGATTACAATGATCCTGGTGTGGGGTATTTAACCTTTTCTGACAAACTACTTACTCAAAATAACTTTGACATGCAACCATACACTAAATTCTACTTTACCAAAAATAAGACTTCTCTTGAATCAACTGATTTAGTTAACTAACTGTCTAATTTCATACGACTCTCAATGCCAGATTAATTAGCTATCTTTAAAAATTCACATGATTCAAGAAAAAAATTAACGCATCAAAATAAAGGCATATTCATATTGTTTCGACTGCTAATCTGTTTGATGTGACAACCAATATTTCTTTTCTTGAGTTATCCATCCATTAATGCATTGAGGGAGGCATTATATGCCACCTATTAAATTCAAAATCTAACGAGTTGCATATAGTGCCTCCGTGCCCTATAGTGCTTCCGTGCCTTAGTGGATGGATAGCTCTAGAAATATTGATAGCGATTTAACACAGTAGCAGATTTAACTATTATCAATCCATTAGTTTTGATTAAAAGAGCATATAGAAAGTGCAACACAGTTGAGTCAATTAGACTTGGAATATCAAATTAATCTTGGTTTTCTGGTGCAATTTGATATCATTATTATATATAAATTTTTATAATAATTGGGAAATACGTTCGAAGGTAGTTATTTGAAAAAAAAAAAGCAACATAGTTAAACTCTATGGCAACCAAATGGTATCCAATCAGATTATTACTCTGATTATTTCAATATAATTTTTTGTCTCTATAAAAATGTAATTTTCAGCCATCCATTTCCAGCGAATCTATCAAGAATTGGTGCAATTATTTTCGATATATCTTTTTGTGTTGGTAAAAATGTCATTTTCACTCATTTCCAACCCATCTGTCAAGAAGTGGTTAAAAAAATAGATGTTATATGTGAATTATTTTCGATATATCTTTTTGTGTTGGTAAAAATGTCATTTTCACTCATTTCCAACCAATCTATCAAGAAATGGTTACAAGAAATAGGTTAGGTGTTATATGTGAGAAAGGCTTCTACGCATCGAGGAAGTAAAACAAATGCTGTAAAAGAATCCATCGAGGCTAAAGAATTGATTTTCGGAAGAGATATATACAGGGACAGAATTTCAGGACTCCAAAAGAGGGCTCTTATATGACGTAGGGAATTTTCGTAGATGGATGGGGATAGGATGAAGAAATGGGTGGAAACTACTTGGTTTCCGATATTATAGTATAAGTCTATGGTTAGTGTGTTTATGAATAATTGGTTTTTCTTTCACTTTCTTCGTGAGGAGGACGTAAAAAATATCATGAAGACTCTATGGGTTTGCGGTCAAAGTTTCTTGAATCTACACCACTGGTACATCGAATTTAACCCACTTATTGAGATTCCTTGTTAAGGCTTCATTCGGGAAAAACTCTCAGGTCTCCTGCTAGAAACGTGGACGTGCTAAGCCATGGCTGTGATTAGTTATCTGATTAGACAATTTATTTATTTGAATGAAAGTTGTCTTTGTGGTATGAACAACCGCATTGCTTGGTTCCTGTTGGAATTGGATTTCTCGAGTAGGTTACCAATGGAGGTGGATGTGTGATAAGGTGTTTTTACATTTTTATAATGTATCAACTATTCGGGAATCTCTGTTTCATTGCCTGGGATACCACTGGATGGGACAACTGCTAGCGAAATGTTCATGATGCCCGTGGTGATATTCTTCCGGACATGGACTTATGAACACATTACGACCAATGCATGGGGTTTTTCCCTATTCGTATAAGTCGGAAAAGGATTGCTTATGTGCAATGTCTCCTCTCACATCTCCAAGTACTACACATTAATCTTTCCCTTGCTTCCCTCTTCCTATTTCTGATGGTGTTTTTCTAGAAAATATAAATGTGGATGTGCACAAGTATTTCACTTTAAATATGTTTATGGTTAGCCCCCTTTAAAAACACAGTGGTTCAAACCGATTATGCGTGTATATCTACTCTTTACAAATATCTTCCTCTTTTAGAGCCTTGTACATTTGAGCCAACCATTGAGGCTCCCAAGAATATATTGGGAGGAGGTGGACTTGATGTTACCCTCCCGATACACAATTCCCCTCCGGCTAGTAAATCCCTAAAGATTTCATTTCGGTCCTTTTTTGGTGCCCTCTCCGCCACTAATTAAGTGGGTAGTGACCATGAATTTATGTGTCAAAACTAATCCCTGGATAGGTGTCACTCACTATCCACTCCAACATTGGATCTTTGTCATTCCCTCCTATTAGCCCTATTTCTGCCATGAATATCACAATTCACAAGAAGCCGAGGGGACATATTAAGTTGAGTCCTTTAGGGAGGATGAATCCCTCATATATATACTTCAATTTCTTGGATATGTTGGACCTTGATGATGTATCTATACTTAATGACTCTAACACATGAGCCCTAAGAGCAAATGTGTCTGTCTATAATCTTCATTCATGAAAGTATTCCCCCTTAATATTTGATGGTTGGGGAATGTCCAAAGACAAATCCCCTTAAACTATTAATCAAAATTATCTATGCTGAAATTATTTTGATTCAAGAAGAAATGACGGTGGGCAAAATAGCTCAGATATATTTCTTAAAAATATGCTCTCGATTGAAGATTGTCTTGACATTTGCTTCAGGACTCTCAGGCAGCCTGATTACTTGGTGGGATCCTTGAATGGTTGAATTTATGGATTTTAAACTCTTTGAAGGGATTATATTAATGATTTTCATTAGAGGATCCATGGAAATATTTCACATCGTCAATTCTTATGTGCCATATGAATCTATAAAGGAATTTTGGAACAACCTAGATGCCTGTAGGTTATTGAAGATAAGATCTCTTATTGTGGATGGGGATTTGAACTTCATTGTTGTTGGAGCTGAAGAATGGGGGTCTCATTGTATAATGGACCCTATGGAATCCTTTTTCCAGGACCTTATTGACAAAATATATCTAGTGGACATTATTCTGAACCCACTCATCCCATCATAGAGAAATGGGCAGTTTAGTCCTAAGGGTATTGCAAAAGATTGGATCATTTTTTAGTCCATGAAAAAATGGTGGAGAATCTTGGGTTATATTCTGTCATCAGTATCCCCTGCCTTATTGTCTAGTCAATCTCTAATCATATTATAGTAGAACAAAGAATGTGTATGGAGGGGACTCTCATTCAAATTTAATCACTCACGGTTATGTGAGCCAAATTTTGTGCAACTGGTTAAATATATATTGACTAACTTGACATTTTATGCTAGGTATTCATAGATGGATGTTGTTTCTTATAAATTAAGAGAATTAATAGGGGTTTTTCATTTCTAGGAAAGAGGGAAAAAGTGGAACCATAGGAAAGAACTTGTGGAGATTGATTGGAATATGACTAGGCTATATCACCCTACAGTTCATGGCTTATTAACAAAGGCACACCAACAAGAGATCATGGATTTGGAGGCCCATAAGAGACACATTTTGAAATTGCAAGAAGAAGCATGGTGACTAAAGGCACGCACCATCTGAATCGCTAGTGATGACGAAAATACACTTTTTTTTCATAAATATGCTTCTTAGAGGAGGAATATGAACACTATTTAGGGAATGTTGGATGAAGAGGGGAATTTTTTTCAAATGAAAGGATCTACACAAGGAATCTTTCTGATATTTCAGGGGCCTATATCATGCAAGGGAGGAGGTGGACATTGATAACCAACTTGAATTTATTTAGTCATATCCTCAAATGTTCTCTGTGGAGGATGATGAGTATGTTGGCGGTCTGATTTCTATTTAAGAAATAAATAACGTTCTTAAATACTTTGCCAAATATAAGTGATTAGGGCCAGACAGATGGACAATGGAAATATGTATTCACCTTTTGGATACATGGGCTCTTATTTGCTACAACTTTCTTAAGAGGCAAGAATTGAGCATAAAATTTTGGGTGCTTTAAATTTGACCTTTGTTGTGCTAATTTCAAAGACTTTAAAGAAAATCTCTTTATTGGACTTTTGGCCTATTTATTTGTGCAAAATTACTTACAAAATGATTTCTAATATTATAGCAACTCACCTAAAATATAAAATCTCCCTCTTTATATCCCTTGAATATTTCACTTTTCTAATATATCTACAAATTCAGGATTTTGCGGTCGTTGCATAGGAAAGTATTAATTACGTCAAGGTTCAAAAGAAGGAGGCCATTATTTTAAACCATACTTGTACCAAGCATACAACTGTGGATTAGGCTTTTCTTAGGATGATTTTGCACAAAATTGGACTTTCGGTGGGGGTTGTTGAATGGATCATGGTGCATATCTCCTCGATAAATTATGTGGTTCTGATAAATGGTGTTCCTTCACATTTCTTCAAGGCTTCTAGGGGGTTGAGACATGGATTCTCACTATCCTAGTTATTATTCTTGTTGGTTATCGATGGATTGAGCATGTGGATTACTAAGACTAGGCATAGGGGTATTTTTTTATGGTATTTATGTTACAAAAAAGACCTTTGTTTCTCATCTCATGTTTGTATGTGATGTTCTCCTTTTTGGTTAGGTTTCCACAACCCAATGGACACATCTATTTCATATCATCACTAAATGCACAAAATCTTCTAGGTTGTACATGTATAAAAAAATCCATGTTCATTCAAGCTTTGGATGACCAAGTCCAGAATTCAGAGTGTTGATATGTTTTATGTTTATATATCTCAATTGAATAGTAGGTTCAAATAACTTGGTTTTAATCTTAAATCAAATCAATATATAAACAAGGATTGGTTACAGATGATAAAAAAGTATGAAGTCTAACTAAATACACGGGAAAAAAATGGTTTCCACTTGGTGGAAAAATAACTGTAGCTTAATTAATCCTACAAAATATCTCTCTATACTAGATGCGCTTATATTTGATTCCCAAGCATGTCATAACAAAGAAATTCCTTTATTTCAAATTTTATTGGTCTAGAGGAAGGGTTGAAGACAATATCCATATCGTCTACTTGGAGGTTGTTTCCTAGAGGAAAGAAGAGGGTATATGGGGATTAAAAAAAATTGAGAAATTTGGATGAGCACTAACTATTAAAAGTTCTTGTCCTATTATTTTTGAATCTGGTTTATGGTATCAAATCATTAACGAAAAATACCTTAAAAACTAGTCACTTTAGGTCTTGATCAAATTTAGGGCTGTCTCAACCAAAAACATGTCATACATATGGAAATTATTTATGAAATTAAAGAAGTGGTTACTCAACAATCTTCAGTGGGAGACTAGTTCAGGAATTGAGGTGGACATAGGGATGCATCCAATCATAGGATTTCAAGGAAATCATACTCTACCCATGGAGATAATTTGACACATACATGATAAGGGTATTTTTTTCCTAAACCAAATGCAGTCTAAAATTGATTCAAACTATCTATATTTAATCTAGATTAGCTCCTGTGAGTTTGGATTAGTTTGTGTTTTATTGAAGGTATGGGATGAATATGTTGATAATTTAAACATGGCTGACATCTCGTTTAGGGAAGGGGTAGATTCTCTTAGATGGGATGTGAAAACACAACAAGGAGTTATTTTTGTCGAGGAAATGGAAAACCATATATATATTTCTCATTTGGTTTCCTTGGAGAAAAGGTGGTTTAGTAAATTTTGGTCTTGGCATATACCTTTGAAACTTAAATGTTTCAGATGATTGGTGTGGAAAAACAAGATTCTTACTTGGGAGTACCTGGGAAAGAGGAATTTCCATAGACCTAGAAAATGCAATATGTGTTGGGGTGATAATAATGATGTTTTACGTTTATTTCTCAAATTCCCATTTGTTGTGGCCATTTCAATTGGTGTTTTACAATGACTAATCATTAATGCTAGCTGGATATATTCATCAATTGAAGAATGCATTGTGAAACAAAAGTCAAAGTTCATGGTAGTAAAAAAACTCCCCTTCTTTATTTTTTGGGGAATTTGGAGATGCAGGAATGCTTTCATATTTGAAAATATTCCTTTTGATATTGACAAAAAGTGCATCAATATCTTCACATTCTTCAAAGAATATGGGTCTGTAGCTAAAAAGAAAATAAATAGAAGCTTTCATTCAATAGATTGTTGGGGAAAATATCTTGTTGGGTTTTTTAAAGGGGACGCACAATAAAATGTATGTGGTTGTGGATCATGTATTGTCTTATCCTTAGGGAAATATTATCTTTTTTGTTGGAGTAGTGGTTGGTGAAAGCATGAAGATCAGTTACACTTTTGGGCTAAATGTGGTAATGAAATTTCAAGTTTTTCCTCTTTTATCAAATTGAAGCCATCAAAATTCATATAAGCACTATGAATTTAGATTCAGAGTAAAAAGACAAATTTTGGAGAATTATGTTGTTGTCATAATGATGTTTTTTACAAAAATATTTAGTGTCGTATAAAATGTCAATTTTCCATTAAGTGAAATGCTTGTCCTTGCAAATTTTCACTCATCTTAAGAGGTATGTGTGTTTTAACCTAGAAAAACTTAGTATAAAATGTGTAATTTAAAAAAATTAATATATATGAGCATGATCTAAATGGAGAGAGCTAAGTTTTCCCTTTTAAAATTTTATTTTTTTATGCAAAAATATATATTTTATTATTTTTCAAAGTTGGTGAAGTGATATTTCAATTGCATTTACAGACACATATGTTCACGTAAGGATCTTTTCAACAGTTTCAATAAATTGAAAAACCAAAAGTACCCTTTTGAAGAGGATTAATAAATGAAGATAGTGGTATTTTTGAATTTTTTTTCATTCTGCATGTTTAATGATATTGATTTTTATTTAGCCTCTTTAAAATAGTTCAAAAAACTTCAAGCATTATGTTTAAAAAAAATTGGATGAAAAATATCATATGAATTCGAGAATGCCAAACTCACAGGCCATTGGATAGAAGATTCCTCATGAATTCAATGTTATCAACTTCGCCACCTAAGGACAAATTTAGCCTTAAGTCCGTTAGGGTACAAAATGGTTTTGTAGGAAATTTTGCAAAAGTGGTGCTGAAATTGT
>APFE031393639.1:0-13766 GCA_000404065.3 Pinus taeda | reverse complement strand
TTTAGTAATTTAAATAATGCAAATTATTTAATTTTCTCCATATTTATGTTATTTTATAGTTTTTTTGGAATAAAATTTCATCTTAGATAGCATGACAATAATAAAATAATGTAAATAGAATATAGTGGAATTACTTTAAGAAGTTAAAATTGATGAAGGTTCTTATTTCAACCTAAGGTGGATGAGGATGTGTTGCCTATATTGATTCTCAAGGAATATACTTAGTATATCCTTAGTCTTAATGTGTATCAAAGACTATAGTGTATTAAAGAGTTTATTAGGTTGCATTGACTTTTACTAAATTTAAAGAAAAAAATTTGTAAGTTTGTTAGGTTGCATTGGCTTTGAATAAATTTAAAAATTTAGATTTGTCAACCCCTCACCAATTTCCTAGGGATTTGATATTATTCAAATTGTAATAAGTGTTCCTCCATGATAATTTAGTCATTATTATTTATAATCACATTCTTTGTTGAAGAGTATATATGATAGAGGTGCTAAGTGAAACATCAACAATATTTATGTTCACACTACATATGACTTCATTAGAGACTCCTCAATGTCTTAATCATCATCACTCTTGAATCAAAGCAACTATAACATTCTAAATCAATAATCATAGACAAATCCTCATAGCAATATAAAATGCTTACCAACATAACACACCATCAATTCTTTATTCAATATTTGAATACCATAATCATATTTATTTAAACAAAGCCTATCATAACTATGGTACATATTTATCTTTTACTTATCAATCCCCCATATATCTCGTTCAGGATATCTTAAATTTATGAGAGATGTTAATGCATGAATTCACATGATCTTATCATGGGTACCTTTACTTCTCATGGTAAGCATACAATAAACCATACATACATGTACAATGAGGTGAAGATACAACTTCAAGGATTAATATAAACCAAGCAAGTCAAAGTAACTATACAATCTCTTTGGTGCAATTCATTTATCCAGCACATATGCAACTCTCATTTTACTGCTTAACTAAGTTGCATACAAATCAAAACAACAATGTCCATGTCCTTGCTGAAATCTTGACATTTTGTTTTATGGGAGCATATCAAAAGGAAATCATATACTCTACTCACAAGTCTATGTAGTTTATTATTCCTCATAGTGTTTGCATGAAACAAAATAACTTATGTACTAGTACCCATGCTTAGGTGTAGTTTGGTTTTACCTCATACTTCGTCATACCATTTAGACTTGAAATATCTTCTTAAAAAAATAAAAAATAAATAAGGCATGTTGAATCAAAATAGTATCATATGTAAGCTATGACATAATTACATATATAATAAGCACAACAGTTCAAACAATACTGTAAACATGATACATATATATATATATATAGAGAGAGAGAGACATATACACACTCTTTTAAGAATTTTATTTAATTATTTTGAAGAGAAACATAGTTTTTTATTTGACCTATATGGTATCTAGCTAGAGTCAAATAGACCACAGATTCTACCTCACACATGGTAGTTTTCTCTTTAATTTTATCATAATTTAGTTATTTTATCATAATTTAGTTGTGAGAATTTGTGATATCTTCACATATGAAAACACATCCATGCAACTCATTGTATCCCCATAATGAGTCCTACATGCAAGTCACACTTGCCAATGTACGATCTAAAATAATCATATCCTTCTCATATATGCATTACTTGTTAATATTGCAGTAGTATGTTCATCATGCCTTACCATGATTACCAATGGTTTAATTATAGTGTTATGTTATGCATAACTCAAAGCATCACTTTTCAATCATGATATAAGAGCCTTTAACCAAAGCATAAATTTTGAATTCTTGAAAATAAATAAACTTTTTAAGCTCCTCATCTATGAGGGAACATGATAAAAGTAACTTATTAACATTAATAAACATGTTAGTTTTCACTTTAGCACTGCTCTATGCATGCAAACATACCAGAGCGATCTCCTAGTAACCATACACCAAATATGCTCTCTCTGTGCATCATCTATAATCACATTCTATTTGTTGAAGAGTATATATGATAGCAACCCTAAGTGAAACATCAACAATATTTATGTTCACACTGCATATGACTTCATTAGAGACTCCTCAATGTCTTAATCATCATCACTCTTGAATCAAAGCAACTATAACATTCTAAATCTATAATCATAGACAAATACTCATAGCAATATAAAATGCTTACCAACATAGCACACCATCAATTCTTTATTCAAAATTTGAATACCATAATCATACTTATTTAAACAAAGTCTATCATAATTATGGTAGATATTTATCTTTTACTTATCCATCCGAGCCCTATATCTCGTTCAGGATATCTTAAATTTATGAGAGATGTTAATACATGAATTCACATGATCTTATCATGGGTACCTTTACTTCTCATGGTAAGCATATAATAAACCATACATACATGTACAATGAGGCGAAGATACAACTTCAAGGATTAATATAAACAAAGCAAGTCAAAGTAACTATACAATCTCTTTGGTGCAATTCGTTTATCCCCACATCTGCAACTCTTATTTTACTGGTTAACTAAGTTGTACACAAATCAAAACAACAATGTCCATGTCCTTGTGGAAATAGTGACATTTTGTTTTATGGGAGCATATCAAAAGGAAATCATATACTCTACTCACAAGTCTATGTAGTTTATTATTCCTCAAACAGCATGAAACAAAATAACTTATGTACCACTACCCATGCTTAGGTGTAATTTGCTTTTACCTCATAGGTCTTCATATCATTTAGACTTGAACTATCTTCTTTAAAAAAAAATTAGGCACGCTGAATCAAAACAGTATCATATGCAAACCGTGACACATATATATAGACATCAACAATTAACACCTATGCATCCTACTCGCTCTTGCTCGGATTCCTCTACTAGGTCAAGACCCAAACTCCCATCATACAACAGAACCTCTTATGGAAAAGTGATTATTACCATTAGCTTGCAGCTAAGGTTCCGAACTATGAACGCAATGAGCAAGGTAATATAAATTTGAAGGGTGTGAGTGCATTTACTAATCGTGTTGATAGCAATGGCGACATGCGATGATGATCCCCTTACCGCCACGAAACAAAACACGTTCCTGCATGCACTTACCGAAGGTTGCCATGGACCTTGTCTATGTTCTCATTTTGTTTTATTTGCTTTTTTTACTTAGATATTAGTATTTTTTTTTTTCATTTTGATTTAGACTTTAGCCAAAATGACATTTTTCTCATTAAACACATAATTAGTATCTCTTCATGTTGTATCTATATTTTTAACAAGCTAACATCTATTAATTGGAGTGAATCTCTTAAATTTTTTTTTTTTTTTTTTAACTATCATTAAATATTTTTTTAGTTTTTTTAACAATTTTTTTTCCAGTTTATTTTGTTGAAACCAAATTCAACTTTAAATTTATAAAATAATGATCCAAAAATTTTAAATCATTAAAATTCATATTAGTCATATTTTGTCAAAAAGTAAAGTGATACCCTTGAACCACTACAAATAACACACCCTTCCTATAATTCCAAACAAATAAAATATCCTCTAATTCTAATATCAACAATTGTTTTTGAGATATATTTGTGTGAATAAATTATTTTATGTTACATACAAAAAAATATATCAATAATTGTTTTTGAGATAGATTTGTGTGAATAAATGCTTTTGCATCACATAAAAGAAAATATATCCTAATTTATTCAGAGCTTAAATACAATATTGATATTAGTTTTTTTCTTGACACTCTTTATATAATAGGAAAATGTTCTTTGTTTCAATAATCAGAATCTTAGCACCTCTATCACCTTCACCATTATTATTAGTTTGACATATATGAAAATCTTTGATTTTTTTTATGGAAATTAACATTTCAAAAAAAAAATCCTTGTGTTCGTGCCGTTATTTTCCTTATGCCATGTTTTGTTGCTACAATAGAATAAAGAAAATATATCATTAAACTTAAACAAGTTTGTTTGAAATTCCTCCCATTACTCAATCCATCTATTTTATAATGAACAATAGATTGTTATAGATTTCCATTGATTATTCTTAGACACAATGACATATTCCTATGTTACAATTAGCCATGTAAATTACTAACTAACATCGATCTAGTTACAATTAAAAGAAAAACATGTTAACATGATTAATATATTTAGAGTTATCCACCAATAGAAAGCGATTAAACTTTTTGTAATTGATTTCAATTATTAATGGGATATGAGAAAACATTTAAAACCTCAAGGGTAAATTCTGGTCCTTTTATTGATCTCAAGCAAGGAGACAAATAGGATTGAGGGAGCTCTTGATTATACTCATGCTTTAAGTAATGAAGCTATATCCATAGATGGTTTTGGTTCATTTAAGTAAACCATATATAGAGAGGTGTTAGTCGATCGTTCTTGTAGCATTAGCTATCCCCTTTTACTTTTCCATCTATTCATGTTAAGTAAGGAATCTGACAATGTTTGAAATTACACAAATAATTTAAATAAATAATAATCAACTAACAATTTTTAATGCTTCTTGTAATGATTTAGTAAGTAGTGATCATAGGATTTCAATAAAGGTTACAAGTAGCATGGAGAATGGTTGGATGACCCTTATTTGTCTCACATGTGATGATAATATATTCAATTGAACCATAATGATAACTTGATTAAGAGACATCATTTCCAAAAGAAAACACGAAAGGAGGCCAAATGCACAACCCACAACATAGAGACCCATACAGCAAAAACAGAGGAAGTCCACAACCTAGTTAGCATAGTAAACTTGTCTGAAGTAAGCCAAAACATAACCAAAAAATGCACACCAATGTTGACAAGAGAAGGCTAATCAACAGGTGGTTCTTCCACAATTCGGCACCAACCAAATTCAAGCTCATCTGCACCAAGAGCAACGAACTGATTAGAAGGTCTGGGATCTACTCGCAACATCTCCGTATCCTGAGTGCTTCAACTTGGGTCGACCTAAACATGCTAAGGCGCCATTCCAATTCCAAGGTGAATCGCACGAGGAGGATCAACGACTTCCTTCGAGCCTCCTGTATGAGAATTTGAACCCTCCATGTGACTTGTCTCATAGAATACCACAGATATGTGGGCGGTTATCCGAGGCTGGTGCAGAGAGCTGTTGAAAGAGAAAATGGCAGAGCCTGTCAAGGAGGGAGGCACACGGGATCAACTAGAGACATGACGTCGTCCACGCCCACAACGAGTACCACGATAACGACCCGTGAACAGTTCACTGGTGGGGGCAGGCGAATCCGAAGTAGAGCTAGTCAGAATGTGCTGGGGTTGGCCTCTACGACACCCCATTCTGTGACGAAGACGAGCCGTCGAAGTAGGGGCGAAAGAAAGGTTGAAGACAAGCTAAGCAATGGAACCGAGATCAAGCGAGCATCGAGTGGAACAACAAAGACGTGGAGACCTGGGAGAGGGCCCTCGAATGCTAGACGCAAGCGGGAGCCTGCGAGCCACCTTTGAATTTCCCTTCCCAATCTCCCACCCTCCCAACTCAAAGATAGGGCATAAGCCAGAACGGTTGGACACGGGGTCAGAAGCACTGAAGGAATTGCTCAGAAGCCACCTACCAAAGCCAAAGGCCAAAACAGAGACCAAGAGATGATAAACCGACAGGAGAACCTCCAAACTAAATCCCAGAACCCCCCAATGGAAAGAGATGAGCCGATGGAGCTGCCATTTGAAGGTCGAACACAACTTCCTCGTCAAAGGCTGAGAAACCACATAGAGAACTTGAAATTGAACAGAGGCGAGGTGATGAGCCCAGAGAAATAAATTGCAAAGCTTCAATACAAACACAGGGCAGTGCCATTCCTTAAGCTGGCCAGACCTTTCTTGAAAAACCCCATTCATAAGTACTACATTGATGATCACTGTCATCTCTTGCAGGTAGTAGCGTGCAGAGGGAGGATCCATTACAAAGGACTGAAAGAATGAGCCTGAACCACTTAACGGGGGAGTGTAATGACTCGCATGCCACGCGCTCTACCCTTCTCCTACATTTAACACCTCATACAAGATGGGCACGTGTCGAGCCGCCTCGTCCCATCCGATTTCTATCATGTTGAATGTCGCATCACTCAGACACATCCGGGGAATTTTGAACAAATAATTAAAATTAACTATAAAATTCATTGCAATTGTAAGGGTGACCCTTGCAGGTGTGCCAAATTTCTAATTTTTTCCATTAAATATAGGTTCCTTAGAAACCCTAAGCACTACCCCTCATTTTAAGGATGACACTCACCATAAATAAAATGACATAGATTGAATGTACTTGACCTAACAAGGATATTGAGTGACTCCCATAGTTTCAAGTAAATTAGATAGGAAAATATCTTGGGCACTTGACTTTGAGATCTTGTGTTCCTAATTCACAACACCCAACAAGTTATGCTAGCATACTCAGCTATCTACTCCTAATTCACAATACCCAACAAGTTATGCTAGCCTACTCGGCTATCTATAACATATTTAATTGAAATATGGTGATTGTAATATCCCTCCTTTAATAATAAATAATAAAAAATAATATATAATTATTAATATAAAATATAAATAAAAATATAAAAATTAAAAATAATAATAAAATTAATAAAATTATTAAATATAATCACTTTAATTAAGTAATAAAATATAAATCATTAAATTATTTTAAAATATGAAGGAAATAAATAAAATAATAAAAGTTATAATTACAACTAAAAGCTCTAATAAGAATAAAGAATATTAAAACAAGGAAAGCATAAAAGAATCAGTAAAGCTAAAAATCAAGAAAGTAAAAAAAATCAAGAAGGCTAAAAAATCAAGTTGCATGTAGACACATGGAGTGTGTGCATGTGGTTCCCCATCCAATGTTGTTCTATTTAATAGGTGGTGAGGAAGATGAGAGGCATTATTACATTCCATCATTATGAGATTCTATCTTTCCTTCTCCTGGGAGAATGGTATACTAAGACTTAGGAGCACTGGCAGTAGTCGTTGATTGAGGGCTCGGGGGTGGCTAGTTGTAGCAGAATCCTGCACAACTGAGCCTACTGTTGGAAGAAGAGTCATCCCGAAAACCCTGTTGCGGTAAGCCTACTTCTACCACAGGTAAGCCCAGGTAAGAACTCTTCATAGTTTAAATATAATGTTAATAAGTTAATTAGATATCTATTTTGGGGCTATTACATATGGTATCAGAGCAGTTTAATCCTTAGGGCTTATGGGTATCCGGAAATTTACTTTGTTGGAATTTTAACTTGACTGGTTTTAAAGTTATAGGCTATTAATTCCAGGAGGCGGCATATTATTCCTCGAATTTTGCAGTGATTTTAACGAGAATTCATTGATTCATTGTTTACTTGGTCTCTGTATTAAATCACATCTTTGGTGTCTCTGATTCTACGCATGCTTATTATAATCTATTGCTCATGTTTATGTTTGCTAACGTGCACTGTTTCTTGGCTACAAAATTAACACTTGATTTTTAATCTCCCTGAGTATTCCACAAACTTTTTTCATCTATTTATGCATGTACACTCTGATAATATAGATTCAAATTAGCATGCATATTAGATTCTCATAATGAGCAAAGAGCTTGTAATTCAAGCTTGTCAAGAATTACCCATGTTGAAGTGCTCTCTTTTTCCTATTACCTATAGCATAGAAGGTCCTTTATATGATCGTCGCATTGATAGCAATCAGAAAGGGGTTGGAGTTGGTTTTTATGAAAAGTCCAATTCTTGTTGGTGAAAAATTTAATCATATTGCAGATATAAATGTGTACGAGGGCCACGATTTAGGCTAATACGATTTAATAGAATAGCTGGCATGCATTCAAATTTTAAAGGTATCTAGAAGTAAATTTAATGAAGAGGAGGAACTAAATCTGTCAATACAAATCACCAAAGGACCAGACTCACCTTATTCACGAGAATTCTATCTGGGAAGTCTGAAGAGAATTGAAGAGTTTGGGCACAATACTAGCGATCTTGTTGTTCTACCTGTATGGTATTTTTTCCTTGCGGCTTTCGAGTTTTTATTTACAATTGCATGAAATTTTGCTCCCACTGATTGATGTTTGTAGGTGAAATGCAATAAGCATTATTTCCAGTCTTATAAGTTTACATTGCAGATATATTTTTCTCACATAAATTGAAAGTAAACATCAATTGTACTAACTATATCCTAACGCTCGAGTGACTAATCTGATATTAGCTTAAATGTTGAAGATTGCATACTTTGCTTTGTGTTACAGACTTGCAGTTAATAATCTTGTTGACTGCCTCAGTTTTGTTCAAGGCAATGCATTCATATTGCCTCGTGCCACAGTACAAGCTTTTTAGTAGATTTCTCGTTTAGTTCTGTTTTGTTGATGATTAAATGAATTACATGTACTTTTGAATTCATTTCCACAATGAGTGCGTGAATTGAAGCATGTTTGCCGATCAATTTATTTATGTTCTCACAAATACTCATGACTTTCCGCGACTAATAAGCAGAGAGGGATGGACGAGTATACACAGCAGCCACGGGACCGAAGGCCAAACGCCTTGGGAACTCTGCAATTCCTCCCAGAAGAAATCATCTGTATGATATTAGAAGCACTTCCACCCTGTGACATAGCCATCTTGGCCTGTGTAAGCAAGTATTTCCTTTTTAAGCAAATTTGGAATCTATGAATTTTTTTTAACCATACAAAAACTGAAATTCAGTACATGAGATCACTAACTGAGGGCATTATCTGGACTAAATTTTAGATAGTCGGTTTAGTTAGCGATATCCCAGCTGATTGGCTTCTGCAGAATCTGTTTGGAAATTGAACTCAGCATCGCCTTCATATCAATGTGTTATAATATCTAACTTGCAGAACGTAAAACAGTTTTTGACTTCTTCCAAGAATTGGCGAGAAAAGATGATTATGATTATATTTATGGCCAAACTTGTAAAATCAATGTCAACTTTGCATTCCCAAATAAGGCATGGCGAGGCTCCACAATACGCATTTACATTGAGCTGTATTGGGCTATTTTTCTTAAGCAAAGCTTAATTGACATTTGTAAAGGTGTTAACACTGTGCTTTACTGCTATCTGTTGTACTTTAGGTTTCATTTTTTTTTAACTAAGCATTCTCCTTTAACAAATTGATGTAAAAATTGCAAGTTGTTCAAAGAAACATCGGGACAGAGTCTGAATCTGGAAGTTGTTCTTGTTTTATGAAATCTGTGTCAATCAGTTTAAATGCAGAGATCACACAACAATTTAATTGAACTAAAGAAAGACATTTAGGGCAACCTATTTGAAATGCAGGTTAATGAAGAATACACAAATTTAGCCGATTAATTACAATATATTGAAATTTTTCTCTTAAATGAGGTCCTAACATCTGAAGATAAAAGAGTTTTCGAAATCTTTTAACTTAACAGAATAAACGACACTTTTATAAGGAACGGGGCAAAATCATTGTAGAGGTTAGGCTTACTGTGTCCCTGTCTTGCAAATGAGGGGTATGATACTATGAGACTTTTTTTTTGGGTGAATGCGAATTTAGATTTACAATTATTATTTACTATGTCAGTTCAGAAGCACTTGGATGTTAATCTTAGAGATTCAGATCTAAATAGGTCTAGTAACTCTAGTTTATTTTGGAAATGCCTCGTTTTCAACCCTTGGGAACAGGGTTTTTGTAAAAGAAGTCGTTCTTATCTCGAAAAGGTTTGTATGCTTCTCCAGAAAGCTTTTTGCTCTTCTTCATGTGCCATCTGCATTATATTTCTCTTTTCTTCTATTCCCTGTTTCTTATGTTACGTTCACTGGAGTATACTTCAGCTGAAGGTAGTAGTGAATTCAGTGGTAGATTGCTTGCATTACAATCATAAATTAAAGGCAAAAAAATATTGGGTAAGCCAACTATTACAAAGAAATTGCTGTTAAAATCTGAGTAAATGGACATAATTGTGGGTTTTATGTATTATGGCCAAAATCAGATTGCCAAAAATGAGAAATTAGAAATAGGTTAAAAGACATTCAAGAACATCTCAGAATAATATGGAGATTGTGGATTGATAGCATATATCTCAAATCACACCACCATTTATAATGACACATTAATGTATCCATACTAAAATTTCACACAACACTTACGATATCTCACTATATCTTTGTTTGACCTATAAAGTATTTACGTGACTTGCAATTTTTTTTCACTCTGTTTTATAGAATATGCGCAATTTTCTATCTTTTTGAATGGATTGTCTGTTTTATAGAATACTCTGTGCATTGTGCAACCTTCTATCTTTTTGATTGGATTGTTTCTGTTTTATATATATGCACAGTGCATTGTGTATCTTTCTATCTTTTTATTGGATTTTAAACGGAGCAAAAAGACAAAAAGATGCACGTTTTTAATTTTTATTTGTATGTTGAATTTAGGCATTAAAAAAAAATATAATTTTAACAATTTAAAATTGTGATCTTACTAAAATTTTTATGGTTGGATTTGATGAAAAAGTAATTCTACTTTTGACATGACTTTGTTTTTTTTCTAAACATGGTGGTGCAATTTATTTTTTTGATTGGATTTTTATGACGTTAGGAAAGCAAAAAGAACCATCCAGCTCGACTTAAAAAAAAGCGTGGTTGAATGAATTGCACACCCTTCTGGGCTCCTCTGGTGCTTTGATTAGCATATGTTTCTGACTTGGTTTGTGTTTGGTTGGTAATGGACTTGATTTGATTGTTTGATGAACTAACTTCGATTTCAAACTTAAAATATCGGGTTAAATGATATTTATAGTCTAACAGGCTTTAGGTGCTTAATAGATATGTGTTAAAAGATGAACCTATGCTATTGGTGATAATATACCATTTCTTGTTTCATTCCCATTATAGCTGAATAAAAAACATATCCCTAGGAGTTGCATTTTGGTTAAATGCTAATGACATAGACGCTTGGTTTTATTCTTTTCGAAATATCGTGTTGTATCTATGTTACATTGGTGGAGCAATAGTAGCAATATTCGCATGGTAGCAATTTTCTTGTACATTTATCTCTTAAATTATATGGTTAGCGGGCTTATACCTAAGGTTTCCTCTTTGGATTCAGTAGCTTTCATATGGATTAGAATCTTGATGCGCCAACAGTGCCAAAGGCATTCTTCATTTTTTTCTTTTTTCTTTTTTCAGAATCTTTTTGATGTAAGGACTCCTTCACACACACTCCATGTTTACAGAAATGGGAAACAACAACGTAACTAAAAATGGGGAACATAGTGTTTTTGGATAATTAGTTCTTCTTGCACACTGTGATTTATCAATGTAATAGATAATTTAGTGAATTAAAATCCATAAAAGACTGAAAAATAATCTACCATATCTAATTTCCTCTATTTTGGTGTTATAAATGATATTACATTCATTTTTTTTTGCTTAGTTATTTTTTATAAAATATGGTTTTTTTTATTTATTATTATCAAATGTCGATCCTGTGCAGAGAGATCCCCAAGAAATGACATTTCAGTATCATTTATGTTCCGTTTATGTTCCTTAGATAAAGTAGGACACAACACCATTTGTTGTAACATATCACAGACCTATATTTTCAAGAAAATTGCATGAAATAGTTCCAGTTAGGTTCTATTTCCTCTAATGCTCGGGCTAATTTTCTTACCCATGTTACCTCTCTGATGCTAGGGCTACTTTTCTTACCTATGTTTCCAAGAAAATTACAACGAATAGTTCTCACAAGTTTCTATTCTTTCTGATGACAGAGTTACTTTTCTTTATGGTGTTAAAGAAAATCATTAGCTAAATTTTGAATGGTTAGTAGTTTCAAGTTTCAACTAACTCCAGAGACCAGTAAGCTACTTTCTGTCAACATTAGCTAAATTTAGTTTCATTGTTTTATTTAAAGTAGGTCTTAACCTTCTTTAATATTTGGGAAAACTCAGTTAAATTTTGGCAAACCTATTGGAACTAACATAACTCACTAACAGATGAAATGATAGGTTTTGAGTGACTGCTATTTGAATTTAAGTTTAACTAATATATAAGCTTGAAATGGCCATTAATGCAACCAGATGGATTTTTTTCAAGAGAATCATTTATAATGTTGAACCTTCTTAAAAGAAATGATGGGCAGATTCAGTATTAATGCATTAAGTGGTGTGATTCATCTCATTATGATCGACAGTACATAGTTTTTATGTTCATTTTTTTTTGTTTATTTGATTAAAGAATTTGAGTTTATTTGAGTTTTGCATGAATCTATTTAACTTATAAAACTGGAAAAAAATTGGGAGTTAAAAAAACTGGAAAAAAATGAGTTAAAATGTTTTTATAGTAGTTGACGTTTTATGTTATGATAATTAATGATCATTGTTTATATTCTTGCTTTTAATTATGTAATCAATTTGTTAAGATGATATATATTCTAAAGTTTAAATTTGTTAGAATATAAGGTTTAATCATTGGATTAAATTTATATTTTAAATTACAGATGAATTGGTATTACTAACTTTGGGTTAGATACAGATTATTGGTTTTAATGTGTAATGAAGAGATAGTCTAGATCCTAACGGATGGTGAATGATATTTATTATTCATTTTCATATGAGTAAATAGAATTGTTGAAGGAACAATTATCTACCTTGGATGAGAAAAATGTACTATTGATTGTGTAAATGGTACTGTTGACTTATAGTGTGTGCAGATTTTTCGACATTGTTGTTGAAAGGAACAATGGAATTTGCAAGAACACACATATCCATGACTGCAAGCTTACGATCTTATGTATTATGTCTATGCAGGCAATTTTATGTCTTATCCGAGAAATTATTATGCCTAAAATGTATTGTAATGTGAGGGATGGTGTTGCCTTCGCAGGTGCGCTTGCAGGCAGACCATATAATTAATAAAATGTTTATTTTTTTTGTGTGTTGGGGAGGAATAACCTTCCCCATCATCCGATCCGGTTCTAGGTCGGGTGGCAATGTCTTTTCTTTATGGTGTGGAATATTTTTATGCTTGATTCATAAATTTTATGACATATATATCATATTAATATTACTTCACCATAAATCATATTAATTTACTGAACTAAACATCAATACAACTTTTATACTGTCATAAATTAACACATGACATGAAAATAGTAACTGAATGTGATTAAAAAGGAAAATGTCACTTTAGTTTTACTTTGCTTGGTCATTCGACTTTGTTCAAAGCATATAATAAATCATCCGATAGTACTAGTTTTCTTCATAAAAGATTTACGATGGGTTATCATTATAATGATTGCACTGTCTTATAATCTTGTAACTAGCGCATGTCATCACATACTTATATATACAGAAAGCTCCACTATGTAATTATGTTCTCCAGTCATGAGGACTATTCATGACCAGTTTCTTCATGGGCCTTAACTGGTTAAAAGGCATCCACTTTGTAGATAATATACTTTCCATAGGATTGATGGTAACCTTGTAATAGGAAAAAGATTCTTTAGTCACGAGACTCGAAGCACTTCTTTGACTTTTGGTGGATATTGAACCACATCTCCATGATTCATAGAATCTAGATCATTAGTACTCCTTATCTTGCATTCAATGATCATTTGAAAGGTGAATTAGTGGATGGATTGGATCATCTAGTGACTCACATCACATTGCAGTTTTTCTTTAATTAGCTATCCAATTTGGTATCTAAGGACAAATATATTCTT
>APFE031393634.1:0-14014 GCA_000404065.3 Pinus taeda | reverse complement strand
TCAATAATATGTCTAAAAGATTGAAAATTATTGAACATGCACATCAAATAACCTCCAATCTGTGACATTTATAGTAGAGAATTAAGTCATTTGTCTAGTGGGTTAAAAGTGATCTTGAGGGAGACAAGGATTTCACACACAATGACTTACTTACTTTTAGTCATAAGCTTGATCTACTCTATGATATAGACAAAGATAAACAAGGACTCTAAGATGGTAATCGAATGAATTAGGTCGAAGATGGATGGTATGAGAGAATTACAACACTAGATAATATTATTTATGAATGTGAAAACATAGAAAGAAAAAGAGTTTATGTCTATGTTAAGGCAGTAGGTATTGTTCGAGATCTAAATGGTCCATGCATCACATGTGACTCTAGATTAATTTCGAAAGACTTGCTAATAGATGAATTGGAGAAGCTAAAAAAGTCAAAGGAAATGTATTTCAATAGTATACCTAAGTTTACTACAGATGAATTAGAAAAAAAATAATTACTTTTGTTAGTGTTAATGTAGAGAACTCTACCTTGGTTGTGCAACCATAAGAAGAAGCTAGGGAAATTGAGGAGTAGATATTCAGTTAATATTAGGTGATTATTGCCCCTCTGTTTAAATAATTCATTCAAGCTAAACTAAAGAGATTCCTTCAAGAAATTGTGAATCTGAAAGACATTTAACCATCAAATAATCATGGTCTATGTTTTCACATATTGCAAATGTCCTTAAATATTGGAACATTCATTTTTATGTTTACTAGTGTTTAATTACTCACGTTTGTTGGATATGTTATCATGAACTAAGCTAATACCCGAATGAAGTTTCTTGATTTTTTTGTAGACACCTTTTTCACATTATGGTTCACGGGAGACCAATCCCAATCCCCATTGGGACGAATGCATTTACTTTTATGATTAAGTATCAGGATTTAGGTAAGTGCTTTATGTAAGAAAGGTGATTCTTCACACCAAAAACCTTTGAAATTGTTTAATATATAAATGTAAGCTCAGTTACTTAATGCCTTCCACTGGCACATGTCTTCCTTTCTCTAAACACAGTTGTTTTAAGCTTAAATTATCACTTATTACATATACTTAAGTTATTATAGAACAATTATTGATATTCTTCATAACACAGGGGTAGATAGTTAAAGAGAGAAGATGCCAAATCAACATAATGAATGTGAAGATGACATAAGCTAAGGTATAAGGAGATTACAATTACCAATATAAAGGACCTCTATGATAAAGAATATTGATCATTGTGAATTAGAGGCTACAAAGCCTTTATTCAATTATTGTTGTAATTTTGATTACTTCGTCTTGAAATTATAAGTCTATTTATGAATTTAGTAAACAATTTTGAGATAATCTTTTTCATAAGATATTGTATAGGTTTGAATTCTATAGCGTTATGCAAAAACATTAATTGAACATAAGTTTTTTGAGGATTTTCTTTGCAATTTTATTTTATATATAATATCATATAACTGATCACATTGATAATGAAATTTTCATTACTCTATTCTAATATTGAGACAATTTAACAAATTTGTGAAGCATTTCGAGATAATGTTTTACATACGATCTTGTATAGATCTATATTATGGGGTGTTTTCCAAAAACATTAATTGAACATAAGTTTACGAGCATATGATTTTATATTTGATATTATATCTAATGTTTCATATTAGATTAGAGTGAAAATGAACATTTAACAACAATTTGTATATCAAATATTTGTTCCATTTGTATTATTTACTTTAATTATAACTATGGTTATTGGCATTTGAATTTAAATGTAGTTCTTGTTAATGTAACTATGTTGGTTGTTATTCAGGACTTATCAAGTACAAAGATAGATTACTCTATTCTAATTTTGAATCCATGCACCATTTCTCTAAAGATTTTTAAGATAATGTTTTGCATAAGTTTTCGAGGATATGCTTTGATATTTTATATTAAAAAAGCTAATGTTTTGTTACTCATCAAAACTATCTAAATTTTTATAATTAAGTAATTAATGTCAATTTTAACTGAATTTACTATGTTCAGATCTATGTTTGTGTGGCATACATCAATTAGGTGTAAGACTAAATTCTTGTATGCTTATGCAATTATGGAAGGGGTCTAATGATAGTTGTTCCATTAAGTTTTAATATGCTTTACCTGTGTACATCATTTATTTTCTTACAAATTTTAGGTTGTCACATGAACTTCTTTTACATACTAATTGGCTTGGCACATTCTTGTGTGACACCATTGTTTCCCTTCATAAAGCATACTCAATACTCCATCTCCACACACATTATGATCTTCCTACACTTTTTCAGTGCACCTATATCCATCAAAATCCAATCTAAGATGAAGTACTATGTTATGTAGTTACACTACATAATAGTAATTCAATGGACAATCCTTCAGATGAAAGGAATTACTATTTTATTTTTTGGTATTGTAATATGTTTGTGAAATTACAAATTATTTTTTATTATTTACATTCTAATGGTACAAAATATGTGATTTGTTATAAAAAGTCAAAGGTTTTTAGCATGCGGAATAAAATATTTTCAGAAGAATGGTATGCATGAGAGAGCCTTTATGCCCACCTTTGCACCTTGAATATGGTTTGAGATTTTATTAAAGAATTGATGTTATGTTATTGATTAGAATGATTTAAATTTGTTTAATTGAATAATTAATGTCAATTTAAACCGAATTTACAACTTTCAGATCTATGTTTGTGTTGATTATATTTGTCAAATCATAGCTCTTCCTTTAAGTCGGTAGATACATTACCTATTGACATTGTTTATTTACACACAAACTTTATCTTGTCAAAATACTTCCTTCCGCATAATACTTGGCTTAGCACATTCTTGTGTGGCGCAACTCTTTTGCTTCACTATAGATAGTCACTATTGCATATCTGCGCACATATTTGTCTCTATACACTTTTTTGGTGTACCTATATACATCGAGATCCAATGTAAGTTGAAGCATTATGTTGTGCAATTACACATCAGAATATTAATTCGATGGACATTCCTTCAAATCAAATAAATTACCATTTTATTTTTTGATATTGTAATATGCTTCTAAAAATACAAATGATTTTTTTTAGTTTTCATTTTAATGGTGGAAAATATGTTTTGTTCTTTTCAAATGTCAAAGGTCAAAGGTTTTTAGTTTGCAAAATAAAATATGTGCAGAAGAACCATATGTGCTGGAAATCCTTCATGCCCCACTTCTGCAACTCCACACATATTTCCTCTCTGTGCACTTATTTTGCACAACTCCGTTGCATACAAAACTTATTTTTCACTCTTCCATTTCGTATCACTTTAATTTGGGTTAGTGATTTGTATGTAATTTTTTTTGCTTCATAAATTGGGATTAGTGGTATCAAAGTGAGCTACTCTTTCTCTATTTTTCTATGCATGTCGCCAAAGTGTCAATTTCCATGGTATTTGACATACGTGAAATGTCACATAAACTTAATAAGTCTCCCACAGTGCCAATTAATGTTTATTAAAGTATTAATTATCACTTAATCGACACGTAATCATGACATCGTTCAAATGCTTAATAACATTTATTCTAATTCATTATATAATGATTTCTAGTTGTAAACCAATCATGTAGGTGTAGAGGATTCTAAATCTAGTATTAAAAAATTAAACAAGGCTTAGTCCTACTATTAACAGAGGCTCCATTATCAACAAATGTAAGACGTTTATGCTTTTTCTAGCACATCATCATGTAATCAAGAAGGGGAAGTGTTTCCACATACAAAAATCCATTTTTATCAAATAGAGAAAACAAACATCAACATTGTTGACCACATCTCCACACAAAATTTCTTTGTGGTTGTCCTTGCATGCTTTTAAACTTAGAGTTATTATTGACAACCTATATGCTATCTAGTATCTTCAATTTGCATTTATTGACAGTGTCTTGTATAATATATTTTACATGCCAAATACTAATAGTTGGTGATTATATAGCGTACAATGAAATCTACAGTTAAATGACATTGAGAACATTGGTGATGGAGAGAGTATTTTTAAATTAGAAAGTAGAAATGGCTAGTAAAGGAAGGAAAAAAACTATTTTCACTGATACAATTAACTCACTTTCTCTTATTGATGTGAAATTCAAGTGGTTGACTGCATATGAGTAATATGTGAACCTGCCCACTGAAGATAAAAATAATAATAAGATTTGGTCTAACAGATTGGGAAATGTTGCATCTGTTCCAAAAGTCTTTGATTTCAGAGAAATCATTTTATTTGTACACAAACAATTTTGATTCAAGCATAAGAATAATTATGCTAGCAGTGAAGAAGACCCTAATTCCTCTGATTCCCAAGGAATTTAGATGGATATTAAAGCTACCAGAATCAAATATGTTCTTAAAATTATTAGAAGAAGATAGTTTTCTAGAGTAACAAGGAGACATGATTAAGATTATTTGAGCCTATTCATTTCCCCAACATAGTAAGTTCCTTCTGACCTTTCCATTATATATATTTCTTTATTTATATAGCCATTTAGGGACTTATGTTGCCTTTATTCCCATATGATGAACCAAGAAATTAGAATGAATTTCCCAAAATCCATTCTCTATCTGCTTTATTACTCATACAAAAAATGTTATTCTTTTGACCGAGATGATCTCATTTCCAATGAATTAGCTTTTCAGTTACTTAATTTTTCTAGGAGCAATAGACTATTTATTACGGTGTTCCTAATAATGACCCTTATCTGGAGCCATGCCTTTGATGGCTTACCCTATAAACCAATGGGGGCTTCACTCAATGAACCTTTGACATATCACATGCATTCGTGGCATACTAAACGATACCCTTAATTTGACTACATATTGGAAAATACCTTTAAAAATCACAATATTTAACCCCCTACCAATACAAACCCTATGCACCTTCCCAATTTAACAAATCCTTTCTTTCGTTAGATATTGTAGGTATCCATTTTTTCTTTAATAATTTTTACACCCCTTTATATTTTTTCATTAACTTTGAACTCCATTTTTTGTAGTTTCCAATATAAAAACCCTTTACCCCCTATTATATGCTTAATATATCATGTCATTTTTTCCTCAATATATATTCCCCAATATGAACGCATGTGGTATGTTATTTCTCCCTAAGTGAAGCCCTTGTGTATAAACCTAAACTAATTTCCAACAAAAAACCAATGCATTTTTTTTATCCCATATTATGGAAGCAGGAAGCTTCTTTAAATTTTTGTCTAATCCAAGATTTCTTTGTAAAGCAGAGAATTTACATGATAATTGGACAAGAGCCCATCGAATATCTGTTCAATCCCATTTTTTCCTATGGGGAAAGGGGGTGAATAAAAAAAGAGAAAATAATATGATTATTTGAATTTATGGATTTAAAGGTAAGCCATTGTTGTTGCCAAGAATTGTTATAGATAAGTATTTTGTTACTAAATTTTATAGATAATATGATGAATGACTAGTTATATTTGAACAGAAAAGGAAAAAACACTTTATTTCTTTGCCACTTACTATTGGACAAGTAACTATGAGGAATGTGGCTCACATTGTAGAGCTTGTACAATTTTTGGACTCTTTTAACTTAAAATAAGTTGAAGCTCATTGAGGCTTTAATCCATAAGGACTATTTACCACACACGTATGTATTGTTAGGTAGGAGAAATTATTTACAGAAGTTACAGATAAAAGAAAGGACAGTTAGAGTGCTCCAGCAAAAAATAAAGAGCTATGAACACATATTGAAGATAATGAAAATGCGATTTTTAAATTGCTTAAAATAAAAAAAAATGATCATATTCACTTCTAACATATTTTTGACTCAACATGAAAGAATTAAACTTCTTATACCACTGCCGAGGCGACTGCTTCAGGCCATATAATACTTCTTGAGTCTGCAGACAAATTTCTCATTCCGATGCTGAACAAAGCCTTCTGGTTGTTCCATATATATTTCCTCATCTAAGTCTCCATGTAGAAATGCAGTCTTAACATCTAATTACTGCAACTCTAAATCAAGAAAAGCCACTAATGCTAACACAATTCTATTTGAAACAATTTTAAATACTGGTGGAAAAATCTCATGAAAGTCAATGTCGGCTCTCTGGGAAAACCCTTTTGCAACCAGCCTCACTTTGTACCTGTCTTCCGTATCATTCACACCCCGTTTCAGCTTGAAAACCCATTTACACCCCACAGTTTTTCTGTCTTTCGGAAGCTCAACCAGATCCCATGTGCCATTCTTACCTAAGGCCATCATTTCATCCTTCATGGCTACTTTCCACTTGTCACTTTTCGAACCTTCTATTGCTTCCTGATAGCACATAGGTTCATCGTCATTAGCAGTAAATGCAACTGAAGTAGCATAATCATCATACCTTCTCGGTGGCCGTTTGATTCTTGTCAACCTCCTTAAGGATGTTTCCGGCGCTTCCTCGATTGGCTGACTACCATCTGTAGGAACTTCTTGATGATCAGTATCTGAGACCTATTCATGATCTATACCTGAAACTTTTTCATGTTCTGATTCTGAAACATGTTCATGACTAGTATCTGAACTATGGTCATCATGACTATCATTAGAAATGCTATCAAACTGAATGTGCTGAAAGTCAGATACATCATCCTGTTTCAATCTACTATCTACATCTAACTGTACAAGAGAGGATTCATTAAACTTTACATCTCGTTGATGAGATTTTTGTGGATTTAGGGATCCCACAATCTATATTTCCTTTGTTCAACCCATACCAAAAAAGATATCCTTTAGACTTTGGATCTAATTTAGTTCGTTGATGTTTAGGCACTAGAGCATATGCATCACAACCAAACACTCTGAGTTTAGAATAGTCACAAGGGTGTCCTTTCCATACCTCTTGCGGAATCTTACAGCCTATCGCCGTCGATGGAGATCGGTTTATCACATAACAAGCTGTTGCCACCACTTCCATCCACAACTCCTTTTGCAACCCAACGTTACTCAGCATACTCCTTGCTCTCTCTAGAAGAGTCCTATTCATGCGTTCAGCAACTCCATCTTGCTGAGGAGTATAAACCGTGGTCTTATGTCTCTCGATCCCTGCATCCTTGCAATAGCTGTCAAACTCCTTGGAAGTAAACTCACCACTATTGTTAGTGCTTAAACATTTTATTGTTCTACCAATGTTGTTTCCTACCAATGATCTAGACTGCTTGAAAACGGAAAAAACATCAGACTTCCTTTTCAAGATGTAGACCCACACTTTCCTAGAAAAGTCATCAATAAACGATACAAAATATGACGAGCCACCGTATGAGGTTGTAGGGGCTAGACCCCAGACATCTGAATGGATATAGTCAAGTATTCCTTTACTAGTATGTTTGCCTGTTTTAAACTTTTGTTTACTTTGTTTTCCAAACAGACAATGCATACAGAAATCTAACCTTCTAGACTTTAGATTTGGAAGTAACTTGCGATCAGCCAAAAATTTTAACCCTCTTTCACTCATATGCCCCAATCTTTGATGCCATAAGTGAATGGAACTATTGTCATGTTCAGACACTGTAAACACAAACTTTAACCCTGTACTTCCTTCTAACTGAAATAGATTTCCTACCTTCTTAGCTTTCATAACTAGTAAATTACCTTTGTAAATTTTCATTACTCCACCTTCAATTACAGTTTTATATCCATTTGAATCAAGTGCTCCTAATGAAATCAAATATTTCCTTAAATCTGGTACATGCCTCACATCAATTAATATTTTTGTTGTCCCATCAAACATTTGCAGTTGTATACTCCCAATCCCCACAATATTACATGTTACATCATTACCCATGTACACAACTCCATCATTAATTGATTTATATGTCTTAAACCATTCTTTATGGATACACATGTGGTTTGATGCACCGGAATCTAACAACCAATGTTAATCATGATTTGACACATTAACTAATAATACTTCATCACTCATACCTGAACCAGATGTCGAACCTGTATCTGTTGTATTTTCCTCCTTCTTCTTTGTCAAAGAATGTGCTTTAGAAGTTTGCTGCTGTCGCTTCCAACAGTCCTTCTTTAAATGCCCTGATTTGCCACAAAACCAACACTTTAACTTACTCTTCTTCCCTTTCAACTTTGAGTGTGAGTCGCTCGGCCTCCTGGGGCTTCTTTCTTTCGAACGACCTCTAACCATCATAGCTTCTGATGTAGAGGTTTCTGAATGTGACCTTCTCCTTGTTTCCTCCGATAATAAAGATGCAACTACATCATCAAACTCAATAGTTTTTGATGAACTAAGACTTATAGAAGTAACAAAATGATCCCATGACTCGGGCAACAAGCACAATAAAGTAATAGCTTTATCCTAGGATTGAATTTTTACTTCTATACTTTGTAATTGCACAAGAATAGTATTAAAAGCATTTAAATGATTAGCAATCGATGTACCTTCCTTCATTCGCAAACTGTACAACTGTTGCTTCAGGAGAATCGTATTGGTTAAGGATTTGGTCATGTACAGTTTCTCTAGTTTCGTCCACAAACCAGCAATTGTTGTTTCCGACAAGATATTAAACAGGACATCATCAGCCAGACACAATCGAATAGCACTTATTACTCTTTCATCAATCTCGGCCCACTCATTATCTGTGATGTTGTAAGGCTGTTTGAATTTGCCCAACAATGCCTTTGCCACACCATGTTGAACAAGCAAATCGTACATCTTCACCTTCCAGATCTCGAAATTATTTTTGCCATTAAATTTCTCAATTTCAAACCGGGCACTCTGAGTTCTCGCCATTTTGTATCAGCCAAAAAACACAATAATCTCCAAAATCCAACTGTTAAATACCAACAATTAATATAAAAAACTGCCTATGCCTTATATGACACTGCCTTTGCTTTAAAAAAAAAAAAAATTATGTCGTTGTATTGTACTCAAATACTGGAGTACTCGATGAGGCCTTACACCATTTAGTTTACAAAAAACCAAATCACATGCCGTTCTGTAAATTTACTTCAGTTAAGGGATGATAGTTATATTTTTGGATGGAAATAACAAAGGGCTAGAAATAATTTTTACACAGAAGCAAATTGCAGGAACGACCACCCAGCAGAAGTAACAATTTGTCAAATTGATTAATCATTCAAAAAATAGCGATGCGCCTTTTTGGCAGTTTACGTGTGAATAGTTTTAAAAAACATGAGAATATGTTACCTTGTAGAAACTCTCTACTCGATAATCTTCGGAACGTAAAGCTACGTATGATGGTATTTGATATGGACGAAATAGTTGTAACTGGTAAGCTACTCTAGAGAGCTTCTGCTCTTGAAATAATAGAAGTGGAAGTGCCACCGTATTTAACGAGCTATGAAATGAAAACACGAGTAGTTACCTTCTTGGAAAGTCTATTATATCTGAGTAGAGCTTCCACTAGAGCGAGGATATCTGTGAAGGACCGTTATTGTCTATGAATTGAGTGAAATACACAAACTCCAAAATAAGTTTGTTGCTATCTTTTAGTCTCTTTTCTCGTAAGCAATACATGTTACTGTTTCCATATACATTGTTGTTCAATGCTCTGTGGTCTGGTGTCGTGCTTGACTCGAAGTGACAACTCCACGCAGGCTTGTTCACTGATTTGTGCACTGGCGATTCACCTCCACGCCACAAGTTAATTCAGCAATCAGAAATGCAGGTTATATACGTTCCTCCTCTGCGCAGCTTGCAGCCACGTTACACGCATCATACAACGACATTACACGCAGGACCTCCTCCGCTGCGCCAAGCCTCCAACATGCTCTCATACCATTTGTTAGAGGCCAAGGTGTGCAGCAATGAAATAGACAATATACACAACAAATAAATCATGTACATGAGACAACAGATTAACGTGGTTCACCCAACCAATCTAGGCTACTCCACCAAACATAGGCATCGGCAATCTTGATTAATCAAACAAGAGATTACAAACAATTAATCAATTCCTCACAAACTCTCACACCAAAAAACAATGAGTATGGATACTTGTGAGAATCTAACTGCCTCATAAATCCTTTGACATCAAATGTAGTATGCATTAATTCTTTCCCAATAACCTGGAGCTAATCTAGCAACAAATTCCTATTGTTGTCACACACTCATATTTTTGCCTATTTTAATGAAACAGAAAATCTCAACACATTCCATCATAACTAACTTGCTTTGGCATCCATACCGCATAACTATATCTGATATTTTTACATTCGTAAATGTTCGTAGAAATTGGGTGAGGTTTGAAAACCCTACAGTTTTGTGCCGTACGGAGTGCTTAGGCTGTCACCATTTCTTCCCAAGAAAAATAATGTCTAACCCAAGGTGACGTGAACCTGAAACCACTTAACCAATTTAGTATTTAAATGATGCGATGCGTTATTAATTTTATCTCACCAACACGATGAAAATTCAGTGTGCAGACTATACACGCAGATGGACATGAAACAGGAAGAGGTTTAAATGAGGATAAGATTTCTAGAAAAAACACAACACGCGAGTATTTCATTATTCGGTAAGAAAAATAAATTTTTATCCTTCTTTTTCCATATTATTGGTTGCTTCTAAAATTTGTAAATGATGCTCGACTGTGTGATCACATTCTCAAGATACAAGAAATTCCAATCCGAAATTTTACACAAAAAACTTTTAGAGAGGCGTAGACATGAATTAATACTTTTGGTTCGTTCATGACATTGTTTTGTTAGGATAATAATTTCAGTTTCTAGTTTTTTTTGGGGTCGGAAATGGACACCATGAAAATGTACAAGTTTTCAACTTTTTGTTGATAATGATGATGATGATGGTTAACGTCCGCCGAAACCAAATAATGTATATTCAGTTGACATAAAATCAAGTCTCTTTCATATCATACTCATGCTTGTAATTTTTCATATACTTTTTCCGCCATAAATTCAAGAAGAGCGACATTTTACACGATAAAATAGAAACTTAAAGGTTTCTAAAACACGATGACCATCATAGAGGAAGTTGTGTTAAATAATAGGCATAGACTTTAAATTAAAGCACATAAATATTTCATGATAATGACCTATAAATCTTGTATAACCGTGACATGCACTTCCTCTAGTTCAATTGGTTTGAAAACAGTTACCCACGCATAAAATTAACTGAAAGCATGTGTTGTGTTGCTAGTGAATTCACTAAAAAAATCTAGGTGCTTTACTCTTTATTTGCAATTCCAACTCACCAAGTAGATCGCCGGAAAGGTAATTCTCTCATACATTCTCTTTATCTGCAATTCCAACTCACCGAGTAAACCGCCCGAAAGGTCATTCTCTCATACATTTTCTTCTAGCGAAAATGTGAATTGTTGTGGTACTCAAAAATTCCTGATGATTTATCTAATTTCTGAGGTAAAATGATTTCAAATCAAATATTTATTGAGCATGCCTCTCCCATGAAAAACAACTAAATAAGTCAAGGACATGTTTCTCACTTCGAATAAAATGTTTATGAATTTTTGGCTACTATCTAATTGGAATAATTTAATAGACTAATTGGTTTCCACTAGCATTTTGTGTTGAAATATATTTTCATTGATGGAAAGACGGAGATGGAAATAAATTGGTCATTGACGTAAATAGGTAGCATAGGTGTCAAAGGTGGTCTCATGAAGAAGACTCAAGGAGAAGTATTGTCAAATGGGCTGAACCTTTGGAGCTAGTTTTGGATCCTCTAATCATTTCAAAAGTAAGTGAAACCCACTTACATGGGAAGAGCGCTGAAAAAAATTCAAGTGATATGTGGAAGATTGAAAAATTTTCAGCTCGATCAAAAGATAGAGCCAATCAAAATTTGGTGATCCCAAGTCAAAGATAGCAGAGCTAAAAGTTGATTATGTGTGATTAACACGTAGCTGAAGTTGGCACAAGTGCCAAACCTGACAATAAAGGTTGGTGGAGCAAACAAATAGAAGATTGAGAAGACATGGTTAACAACATAGCAACGAGAATAATTTGCATTGGTGGAGCCCATGTAACACCCTAACCTAGTGGAGTTACCCTCACGATATAGTAATGGCACACAAGTCTTAGTGTTGGGATGAATGGAGTGGGATGATGCCATCCCAAGAGTCTTACCCCAACAGTTGCACCCCGGAGGTTGGCGAACAACATGCAGGCTCAGTGTGGATGTTGGGACACAACAACAAAGTTCCATCCAATGGGAAGCGAGTGAAGGCCCCCACATTGGCAGCTCAACCCGCTGAGGGCCAACCTATAGTATTAGCGAAACTGCATGTGAAGGAGAACTAGCCCAGAGGATTTTGAAGGAAAATAGAAGAAACGGTCATGAAACCATAAATATATTTTATATAGGAATTTAGTGAAAATCAAAGGCCTCACGACCATTTGTCTCTCCTCTTTAACAGAGGAGAAGCGGTAGAATTTGATTGTCCAAGACAACAGAGGATGATGATGTTTGCACCAACCAATGAGAGCATGAAATGTGGTAGTCATATTTGGCATTTTCGAGTACGGAAAAGGCCCATTTCTGGTTGACACATGGGCCAACCATAGGTCAAAACGTGGCACAAGTGACATCAGCATGACGTCATGGAGCCTGATAGGTTCTTAGTGGTGCGTAAGTGAAAGAACCGAGCATCGGGTGTGGGGTCACGTTCGCACTGATAGAACGACAGAGGCAACAACAAATGATAAAGAGGTTTTTCAATCCATGTCGGTCAACTCATATCCTAGGAGATACCCCAATGATATATAAAAGGTGCAATCGTGGTAATGCATTGGGATAGAACGGCCATGGGGTAAGCGCTAACCCTTGGTCATTTCACATAGAATAGACTAGGGGTGTTGTTGATGTATAAAGAGTCACAAATAAAAGGTGATTGCCTTAGGAGCTCCAACTTTAGCTTCAAGACGTAGCCTTTTGTTGTTTCATGTAGAAACAAGAGCAATGATGTGAATCCATTTATAAAGGGAATTAAACCTACGTAGGGAAAAAAGTGGGTTAATGCCTAAGAGGCTGGTCCAGTGGTCGCAGAGACCTATTTTTATAGCAGAAAATAGGGAATAGGGCTAGAGTGAAAGGGGCTTAGGCTCAAAATGGAAGAACTGTAAGTTTTTGTAGTTAATCCAGAGTTAACTACAAGTAAAAATAGAACAAGCATTGCTAAAACCTGTAAAATGCCAAAATTTCTTTAGTTAGTGAAAGAAATTAGTTTAAATTGTAAAAAAAGGTCATTGAAGGTTGATAACTCAATGAACATAGTGGGAGGACTAAAATTAACAAGACAAAGGAAAAAAAATTAAGAACGCATGCAACAATCAAAAGAAAAAGAAGCCAAAAATATGAAACCAAAAATTATTTATAACCAGACTAGTGTAAACTATGTGTAGAAAATAGAGAGAAGAGATAAGATTTGGTGTGATTGAGTTCAATTTTTATTGTTTTTTTTAGTGATCAAAGATTGTTGAAGGTGTTGGTGATTGAAGAATTTAATTGTTTTTTAAAGAAGAGAAGGAATCCATTGTTTCTAGTATGAAAAAGGATGAAAGATGAACCAATGAGAATCAAAGATAGTTGTAGCTTGCATATCAAAGGTTCATGCTCCTTCTGGTAGGTGTTAGAAAATACTTGGGGTCATAGCTCCATTTAATTGTAGCTGAGAAATTAGGGAGTTGTAGCTTCTTGCTAGCTGTAGCCATAGAATTGTAAGATCAAGTTGTAGCTTGCCTTACAATGAATTGAACAGTGGTTCTGGAAATTTACTTATTCTTAGTGTGATTCATTGATATAGTTGATTCCTATTATGCTTATCAATTACTAAATTATTTAATTGTGTTTCAATATTCTGGCACGAACTAAAAGCAAGTTTTTAATTGTTAAAAATCCTATAATACTAATTCAACTGCCCTCTTAGTATTTTCCTGGTTTCCAACAATTTGTATTAGATTTGTTTTCTTCATATCAGTTTAA
>APFE031393627.1:0-34592 GCA_000404065.3 Pinus taeda | reverse complement strand
TCAAAAATAATAAAGGAGTTTGGTTGTAAAAATCCACGAAAGTGGCACAATACAAACTTGAATTCATATAGGAAAACCAACTTGTTTGCCCAATATGAATTCTCTATTATGTTTTACCATTTCTTCATTTTGAGTTTGCAGGAATCATCCTCCAAAATAAACAAGACTTGGGGACAAGTCTTCCCATCAACAAGGTGGGAAGGTTCACAAAAAGAAACTTAGTTGTGCAGCTGAATTGACGACGGAACTTGTATTGTTGGCAGTTGGGACCTGAAATATTTTTGAAATAAATAGCAGTTGGGACCTGAAATGTTAGCAAAAACATGTATATATTGCATAAAAATGTACATGACAGAAGGGACCTGAGTTATTATGAATCACTTGTAGAGGGACCTAAATGACATCAACGATCAATGGACAAGAATTAATGAAGAACATAGAACATGAAGCATAAATAAGCTCTATTTTTCTATCTATCTACAATATTCGATCAAGACAACTTCATCCAATATTGTTAAAGAACAACAACATTCATCTAATACTATCAGGGAAGTACAAGAATAGTAAGTGCATAATTTTGCTCTTGTAAATTCAATTTTTTGTAGAAATTTTTAGACTTTGTTAAAATTAAGTTAATACCTGAATGTATATTTTATATTCATTACATTTTCCTCATCCTATACCCATTATCTTAGACCTAATCCTATATTTATATTCTATATCCCATTCATATATTTCATGTTCATTCCATAACCCTAATATTTCATAACCCTAAATATCATTCTATATTTACCTATATTTATTTCCTACATTCCATATTCATTTCATAACCCTAACCCTAAATATATAATATTAAGTACTTTTCCTCTAACCAAAAGGGATTAAAAAGGATGCAAAAAGTTGAAGCTGCCCAAACAAAGCAAACATTAGTCCTATGGAAACAATTTTAAACATGACCTAAAAAATGGTAATTTTAAAATTAAGGAGATATGTTACCAAACATAAGGGATATGCGCATTATGAGAAAACATACAAAATCAAAAGGATTCGTGTATTAAACCTATGAAAAGTAATACTATTGAAATGGTAAGATAAGATGGTGTAAGGCTATTATAGCATGTTTGCTGGTAATACAATGAAAACCCAATGAAAAAATGATGAATGAATATTTAGCAAATGTGGAAGACAGGATAATGATTCATGGAATCGACGTAGCAAAAAAGTAATACATATGACAGTCAAAGGTTCTATGCACGGCATACCAGTCAAAAGGACAACAACTAAAATATGCAATGGTGAAATATGCATTCAAACCAAAAAAAGAAAAAGAAAAACCATTTGCATTTAACAAGTGAGAGCTCCGCCATTTTTGAAACAACAGACCTCAGAACCTTGAATTATCTTTTCCATCACAACCATTGGAGGCTCAACGAGAATGGTAGAAATTAAGAGTTATTAGCATACAATCAAGGGAAGTGAAAACTAGTTTGACTGAGGAAACAAACAAAGGAAGGCGAAAGAGATATAATGTAGAGAAATTAGAGAGATAAGTAGGTTGATCTGGGAAACGAAGAAGGTGGAAGCGGTTCGCAAAAATCCTGTGAAGATACAAGGTAAGGAGAAACCCAATCTATTTCCTTAATACAATGGACAGTTTATAGTAAAAATCGAGATTATTTGTCGAGATTATGGATAGTTTGTGATTTATTTAAGGCTTATTTATGCCAACAGTCAACAAACCAAGGTGTTAAATGCAAATAATTAGGCCACACACAAAGAAATCTTGACACTTCTTCAACACATAAGGTAAATCGATTTAACTTCTCCTTGAAATCGCCGAGTCTATTAAATGAAATGAAGTGTTTGCATAGTGGGATTGATTTTTTGCATGTTGATATAGCTTCAGATTAACTACATAGTGGGATTTGATTGCACAAATAATTCACGAAGAACTAGCTTCAGGTTAATGAATGAGTTGTTAACTGTGAGATGGAGACAATCGAAATAAATCATCTAAAAGATCCTGGTTCTCCACGAAACCGAGTGTTTATTATGGTTGATTGCATGTTGAAATAATGAGAAGTTTTGAATCAAGTTTTGAAAGCATAGTTGCCAAGCCTAAAAACTATGTGTTTTTATGAACAAACAATATGATAAGAAACCGAGATTCAGTTCAGATTGCATTGTGATAGTTGCAAAACACACAGGAAATTAATTTCTTCCCTAAATCTGATTTTTTGAAAAGGCAGTAAACTCGGGAAATTGATTTCAATATTGAAAAAGCCAGTGGGTAAATTCAGTAAATCGATTTCATTTTAAAAAAAAAGCGAGAGTGGTAGTAGTTTTTCCAGAATATCGATTTCAAGACAAAGAAGGTAATAAAAATTCTCTTCATTCTCAGAATTTTCAATTTGATTTCAATTTCTGAAGATATGGCCTTTGGTAATTTCACCTATAGAATGATGTAAGTCCCGAGATCCAATTCTGAATAGATATATGGTGGTGATAATTAGTAAAAATTGGAAGCAGTTGTTCAGAACTTTTCAAATGTCATTTTCAGAATTCAGGGGCAGTGATTCCAAAGTCATTTTCTGAAGGAAGAAATGGTATTTTCTAGTTATCAAAATAGAGTTTTTTATGAGAATCAAAATGTCCAGTTCTGAAATTTGAAATTTTTAAGAAGTAACTATTTTCCATTGCGTTTTTTGGGCAAATGAAACTGAAATTTGAAAAACAAAAACATGGGTTTTCTTCAAAATGAGCCTAATTATGCTCCACATAGGAATTTTTCTCAAATTCATTTATATTTGGGATATTTGTATGGTTCTTCTGACCCCTATTTTGTAGATTGCGTGGGTAAAACAGTGGCTAAATTGAAAGTGAATGCCTAGACATAAAAAATTAGCTTCTTTTAGTGAGATGTAAGGGAAACTGGATATTGGTTCCTTCAAGTAAAGTTGTGGATATTACTAATTTGAGGGTTACATGAATCTTATGTCAGAATGTATCGCAAAATTCAAGTTTTATTTGTTGCCTTCTCTGAAGCTGCTCATCCAAAATGATTTATTGATGTTTTATCATCAAAGGAGGAACTGTGTAAAGTTTTTGTATTTGTCTGTTGATGGTGAAACCTCATCACACATCAGAGACAATCTTGTTCCCATCACTCCAAAAACATAGCCCAAGCCTTAATTTTTCCACTAATAGGTGAAGAATATTACAAAGAGAAATACTTCAAAGAGAAATGATGAAATGATGGAAAACATAGGGAAGAAAAGGAGAAAAAGTAAAGAATGTCATCTACAAAAAAGGAGAAGAAGTACATGAAGGCATATATATCCTTTTACAAGTAGCTCAAGAGAAAGCTTCATCTTCAAGGATCAGAGCCACAGGTACATCAGCAGGCCAGTCAACATATAGAAGTAAAAGGTCAAAAGGAAGAAACAAGCACGAGGACATGCTTGAAGATCAGGAAGGGGGAGATGTTGGCCCTCAGTTTTGGTCTATTTTTGCTTAAGGAAACTTAATTAATCCTTATATTTACCATCCATTTTCCATCACATCGATCTCATTTTGATTTATTTTATGCATATTCATGTGTTTAATTTTAATATTTCAATTTTTAGAAGTTTTTATGAAAAATGAGTTTCAACTGCAATTTTGGACTGAATCAGAAATTCCTGTAATAGCTATGTGTATGACATATTTGTAGTACACTTGGGCTTGAGTTGGATGCATGAATGGAAGTATTGGGAAGTAGGACTGAGCTAAATCGACTTGGTTTGGTCAAAACAAGCTTTATTAGGCCCGGTCAAGGCTGGTCAAACATGACTAGTCACCAGAAAATCCCTAGGAAATATGGCATTGTTGAGATTTTAAGGGATTGACCATATTTCTTTGGATGAATTGGATGAGTTCGACCTAAATAGGTGGATCTGAGTAGATAAGAGCGTTAGAGATAATATAGATCAGTTTGTTTCATAAAACCTCTATTTAAAGCCAAGACTTTGATCTTATATATGTAACTTTTGTGTAATTTTATGCTGAGACACTTTGGAGTTGGAAGCTAATTTGAAGAACCTGTTTCATTTGAATTTGTTGTTCATGCTTGGTTGATTTACTAAAGTTGTTATAGCTGAGATTTCTTCAAGTGTGCAAGGCAAGGGTGGAGGGCTCGCACACCAAGCTAAGTGCACTTCTTGGTTCAATTTTCATAGTTTTCATAGATTAGTTTTTGTTTCAAATGTATTTGGATGTGTGATGATTAATGAATGAATATTGGTTTAATTCCAATCTACATATGAAGGGACACATAGGAATTTAAGCTAAATTCCCCTTCTATTTGATCTTGAAGTAAAATTGAATTTCATTCTTCATTTCTTATTTGAAGTTATTTATAGATTTCTGGTTTGAAGCAACGGTGATTTTGATATAGGAGGATTTTGAAGAATGACAATCTAGACCTCCTTAGTTAGAAGCCTCTTCTTTTACATATTCTGCATCATAAACCATTGTTAATTAGTGCTCTTAGATTTATCTTCATGAAATTAGTATTGTATGGAAGGACAACCTGGTTCTCCTAAGTTAGGATCCTCTTCCCTCATATATTACATAAATGAATTAGAAATTGTTAAAATAGGTTTATATATTTGTAATATGTACTTCTTTAAATCTTCAAATTTTATCTTTTAAACTTGATTATATCTAATGTCCATATACTGTGGATTTGCCTCCAAGTTTTACCAACCTGGATTGATAATTAAATACTTTGGTTAATTTATGTTAATAAATTAGCCCAACAACCTTTAAGGATTTAGGGAGACAGTAATCTAAACTTAGGGAGTAGAGTCGTATCCATAACCATACTAATTTGAATTTTTCTCATCCCGGGACAAAATTCATCACCCATGGTTGCATGTAGTGGCTAGCTGCAGCATAAAAGTATGGTCCTCCTTCGAACACTCTGTCTTTGTCCTCTAGGTTGCTGAACACCACTGTGAAGAAACCCTTGGACCCAAGGTGGAAGGTTACTTCCCCCTTAGTTTCCATTGGTTCTTATCCAAATCTGCAAAGCCTTCTCCATTGGCCATATCCTTATAAATTTACATATAACTGCGTATGCTGCCATGTGATCCCTATGCTCCTGTAGCACCAGATTGTTTAAGACAACCTGGGGTTTAATGGTTGACCTGGGTTTGCAGAGTCCTGTCATACTCTTGTGCTTAGCTCTCTGACTGCTGCCTTCCATTATCTTCTCTCCTCTAACTTCCTCATGGTTCTCTTTCTACTCATGAGAACTAATGTTTTATGACTTTTCTATGGTGATCCTCTCTGTTTCTTCCTCCATTGGTTTTTTGAAGGAATTTTAACCCGCTTCCTTGCTTCTATTTGCCACTACGTGGTTGTAGGAGGGAGTAGAACTCCCCCCTCCTCACCCCTCCATGGCTACCAACAACAATCCCCCATTGGCCCAAACCCTCGTTCTGCACTTTCCCCTGCAGCGTCATCTCCCTCGATCCTCAGAACCTACAAATTCAGTCCCTATGAACATATCAATCATATGCTCCTCTAGAATATATTTTACCCTTATATTCAATTTTTGGAATTTCTTAATGTGCTCCACCATTGACCCTTTTGTTTGAAATTTATCAATTGGATAAAGAAGGTGTTGCTTTGTGTATCCCCATAATGTGTTATCGTTTCCTCCATAAAAATTAACCAAGTGACAATTTTTTTATGAGAGCAAATCCATGGATACCATAGAAGGTGACTGGGTTCCAAATATAAAGTTGCAATGCATAACTTTTGCGTGTTTTTCACATTATGGAGATCGAAATATTGCTCCATCTGTAGTATCCATGTTACGGGATCCTTGCAATTAAACCTTCAAAAATCAATATTTAGAACATAGTGAGTCTTAAATCCATCATTAGATTCTATGAAATCGTGACTAACATTACTTTTTTTCTCATCATGTGTTTCCTCCACTACCTTTTCACCATTAGGAAGAATTTTGTGTAGCAACATTGCCAAACCTCCTTTCAAACCTTCCATGTATTTCTTCAAATATTCAATGATTTCTTTCAGTTTTACTTCTAAACCATCCATCTTAGCTTCCATGCCATCCATATTAGCTTCCATGCCTTTCTTTTGACCATCCATCTTAGCTTCTGTTACGTTTTTTCAAAGTGAAATTTGTTGCACTTGGTCTCGTAATTTTGATATATCATGTTGTATTTCTTCCTCTTTTTCATGAGTCATGGTTGAACTTTGAGGTTGCTTACTAGGTGTTCACATTTTCTTTCTTCAGGGCATCAATTAATGATAATTATGCTTCACTATTCCCTTTGAATCACTTCAAACTAAATTTTCAAACCAAACTTATGAAAATTAAAAAAAACAACTGTACACCTTTTTTTGCTTTGTAGGAGCTTGATATTGAATATGTTGTATCTCTGTAATTTTGGCTCACCAAGATCTGAAATTGCATTCAGTGGTATCCCTTTGATTTCTCTTTCTAACCCTAACAGTCTAATCGATATTGGATTCTTTTAGAAATAGTTATGCCAAATATCCCACGATGACCTGATTATAGATGAGTTCAGTAGGTCATACTTGTACGACCTCCCATGTGTCATTGTTTCGACCTTTGGACCTAAAAATGATACGCAAAATACTATAGTATGTCCTATTTATGTAAGTTCTTACTAAATTTCAATCTGATTCTCAAAGGGAAATTTATGACGATTTTACCAAGGTCGTCTATTTGGGATGTAATTTGGTAGCCTTCCAAAACCCTAATTTCCTTGGACCATATCTCCAAAAATATAGCTAGAAAATATCAAAAATTCAATCATGAGGTTCATCACAATTTTGGATCAAATGGGTTTTAATTTCAACATCTGAAACTTCGAAGAAACAAATTTATAGCCAAAATTCACGGATGGCCTACTTGGAGAAAGGAAATCCTATAATCCAAAGCTCTGATACCAAATGTTATGCAACCAACTCACAAAATAGAAGAAAAGATAGATCAACAACTTCAAAATCAGCCTCTTCGAGGGGGAAACCTCCTTTACATTACACAAATTAACAATTCTTGGATTCTATAAATGACAAGGCCTCTTTTCTATATATTGCAAGCTAAGGGTTCACAATATAATCAGAGTCAACATAGCAATAATATTCTAAGGGCACAACAATAACAATAGTGGGCTTCCATGGGGCACAATAATAACAATATGGGGACTAAATGGGCACAAAAATACAATATGGGGGTTGCACTAATAACAATAATGGGCTTCACTAGTAGTATAGGCACCTAACGGAATGATATGGGTGTTGCTATGCCTTGGATTTTCTGAGTTTGTCCCTTTTGATTCACGCAACTCACTATTTGTTTTAGACAATTTATAATATCCCCCTTATTTTCCAATTAGTCCATACCTATCAAAACATCATATGATCCTAAGGGAAGTATATTTAGGTTCACTGTTGTATAGTAACCATTTAAATCAAGATGGAATTGCCTTACTTTGTTGGTTGCTATTTTCTTGGTGCCATTTGCTAACTGTACCAACCATGAAGTCTTATACTTTTCAATTTTAATTTTACATTTTTCTACCACCTATGGCACAATGTAACTTGAACTACATACTGGATCAATTAAAACAGAAACAAGTTGGTTTAAAATATTATCTTCAATATTGATCATTTTTTATTGAAGCTCCACTTCTCTATCCTCGAATGTTGTGCTTTTTCTGGGAATATTCCTAGCAACTTCATTCACTATGGTGGCAACTTGTATATTTTGGATAAATGAAAGATTATGTAGACAATCCCTGAAAAATGAGGCTCACCGCACCCCCAAAACATTAGTCGTTCTTTTTCCTTACCACCATTGGTTCTTTTACTATTCAAATCCATGGGATTGGTCCCAGTTTGAGATTGCATCGGTTGATTTATGTTCCCCTTACTAAAAACATTAATAATTGATGGTCCTTCCCAAATTTTTTAAGATAGGAAGGTTTCTGTCATTTTTCCCCAATTGTGGATTTGTATATGTCCTTACTTTTCCAAAAGTTGGTTCCTTCACCCTTATTCTTAAACTTATAAGAACACAACCTTTCCTTTCTTACTACTTCATCCACTGTCTTAGGATTTTTGAACTCAATCATTTCCATGTAGATAGTGGGTAAACAGTTTACAAACCAATTCACCTTGGCTTCGTCTTCTTTAATGTAAGGAACATACCACATTAAATTGGTAAGCTTTTCCAAAAATTTATCTATGGTTAACTATCCTAGCCTTAACTCATGGAACATCTTTGTCCATTCATCATAATAATATTCACTTAACTAGCAGGACTTAAATTGTTTCTCAAATTACTCCAAGATACTCTCTTTTCTTCCAACATATGCACATATTTAGCTTCTTCACACTAGAGATTATCTTTGCCTTGCAGCTAATAAAGGGCCAATCTAGCCTTCAAGTTACTCTTGTATTCATAAACTTCAAAATATTTGGCCATATTAAGAAGCCATGCTTCTGTGTCTTCCTCTTTCTCCCCATCAAAAGTACGGGGATTGATTTTCCAAAATTCCCATTATAGCACTGTTTTCTTCTTTCTCTTCTATGTTCTTGCATATGTTCCATATGACTCCCCTCCACTTTCAAATTCCTCTAATTATGTGCTCATTCTATTTATTTTCAATACTTCAAGTTTAACAGCTCTATGGCTAGAATTTTAAGTCAGACCCCTAATCACCTTTTCCTTCTCCTCACTATCCTTTAGGAGGTGTTAATTGCTATACCTTAGATAATCCAGCTCTTGCTAGAGATTTCTAAGAACATCCATAAATTATGAAGTTGATGGGGTCGCCCCGTTTCCCAACTCGACATACAAGTCTTCACCTTCGGTGATGGATGGAGGTGGATACCCGACCATGTTGTTGTATTCGTGTTGCTTGATTACCTTGTTATTTAAAAAAAAAATCAAATATTAGTTCTACCTTACTTATTCAATTGTTCAATCCTATATATATTCAACTTTTCAAGCCTACATAATTCTATTTTTTTCTATGGTGGTTCCTTAAGGCCTTATTTGTGAACTTGGGCTCTCTTACCATCTGTCACAACTACACAATCCACTACAGTCCAATATTTTTTTTTTACACATATATAACAACAATAAACCTACAGTTATGTATGTTATTATTTTCCTATGAAGATGTTGTGGATAGGGTCTTTGTTATCAATACCTTTCTATGAGTTTATTAAAATTTATACATATTTAGGCTTATTCCTTGAGTTGATGAAAAGGTATACCTTTCTAACCTTATTACCTCATAATGTTATCCATAACCTGCATTCAACATTCAACACTCATGTTTATGTTTAATATACCAATTAAATATGTAACACTAATGTTGGTATAGCCCTCCCTTGATCAATAACTATTATGTGTAATTTTCGGTCATTATAGGACTTTTGGGATTCATATCATGTATCATTGTTATGTTTAACTTCTTGTCATCCTAGGGCTTATGATATTATTATCATGTTGATCAAGGCATGCGTATGTGATGGTATAGAAAAGTTTTTCTCTCTCTCGGGTTTGTAATGTTCATAGATATTTTATTACTACTACTCACATAGGCATGGTATGAATTATATATCACAAGTGCATAGTTAATTTCCTCTTGACATTGGATTGTATGAAACCCCAACGTTTTGAATGTCACTTGTCCGACTCTGCATTGGGAGCTAATCATTCCATCCTTACTTTCCACACCTCACACCTTCATGTGGGTGCATGTGATCCTACTGGCAATGCTTGAATGACTGGGATGAGTAGATGGAAATCAAGGGATAGGGTCTCACTATTCAAACCCTAGTCCTTCTATCCCGTAGACCTTTGCTTAGTATGCCATTTCTTTTGACTCTTTCTGTGCTTGTTGGTGTTGCAACATTTCTCATAGGCCACTACTCAACATATGGCCTCTCATTGGTGCACAAAGGTCGTGGAGGTAGAGAAGCCTTCACTCGCCTCCACATATATCCCTTCCCCAGTTCTACAAGTAATATTTTTTTCTTAATACATAACTTTGATCCCCTTTCTCACATTCTTATTGACTGAATCTCATAGCCTCTCCTTGTCATTTTGATCACTTCCCCCCATTCGATAACATATTTTTTCTTCTACTATGGTTCCAAGAATATATCCTATGTCGAGGTCCCTTTTCTTAGATTTCACTACTCAGTTGGCTTCGAGTAAATCTTGGTATTTCAAATCATTGGTTTCCACTCTCATATTAATTTTTCCACTATTGCAATATTTTCATGCTCACAGTCACAATCAAAGGCCCCATTTTTATTTCCCTTTCAGATACAGGGTGATGGAAAACTAGGGTGACCCAATCCAGTGACCCTAATGTCGAGGAGAATACACGGTAAATGTTTGAGTGCATTATTGAGTTTTTATTATGGCACAAACAACTCTCTAGTGTTTTATCTTATTTTATTTGGTCCTATAACAAAACCCTTACTCGGTAGTCTCCTTTTCTTTTATGTTTACCCTTGCCACTTTTCTATTGTTTCAAATCTTATCACTAGCGGCTAAAGGGTTACTTGTTGTTTTATTTTGTTTAGGTACATATGGGAGCATGCTCTCCTTTATTGTATAGGTATGAACTTGATTTCTCCTAAAATTATTTTACCTTGTTAATCTAGACTTCGAATCCTACGATATTTATAGTTTGTCTACTCTGTCTTGAAGGTATTAACTATTATTACAATAACTCTTCGAGTCGAGTTAGATAACATGGTCAAAACTAAATTTCAACCACTTTGGTTTTCAGGTTGGTTACATGTCCCTTTCTAAGGTTCAATTCAGTTCATTGCTACACTGGGATTCATGGGCAGTCAGGGTTAATGTGATTCAATTGCAACATATGCCTTCTAAAAAATTTAGATTTTATTATCTCCATCAAGGGAGTTTTGTCTCTATTTTCTTCTTTTGGTCTATCATTGCTAGTCCTAGTTTAGTCATAATCTGTTGTTATATTCAAATTCATACTCTCAAGACCCTAATTACTATGGGCGTAGACACCTGCTTAATGTAATGTAAAATGTAGTCCTTTCACAGTGAAAGGACTTCCATATATCCTTTTTTTCGGAGCAATTCGTTCCTTCGATGCTACTCAATATATTTTCTCCTTGGTGCTTATTTGTTAATATGACCTTTTCTAGGACGATGCTATTTTTTATTTTATTTTACTTTTATTTTTTTTACAGTGGTGATATCTATGGGTGGGAAATTTCATGTGTGTATATATATATATATTATATATATATATATATATATATATATATATTATATTATAATAATATATATATATAAATATATATAGATATAGATCTATATAGATATAATATACATATACAATACAATCTAAATATATAATATATATAATATATATATATATATATATATATATATATAAGTTCCATTTGATGTGATATTGGTTGAATACTTAATTCGATATCTGTACCATAAATGTTCTAAACATATTCAATAATTCATTTTTCATTGTACTAGTCAATTTTGTATAAATATAAAATAAATAATTATAATCTTGTTGGTTCTCTTGTATATTGCTCAATTACTAATCTTTTTCCGAGGGTCACGGTTGTAATCTTATTACAGAGGAGTAGTACTAAAACTGTATACCGAGTTAAAATATTAGTCATTAATATAACACGTCAAGTAATTAGCAACCAAGTTTTTGACAATTTTTCTACTGTATTATTTCCTCTCTATAATTTACCACTAGCTTCATGTCTTGGAAATTAAATCTCATGGAATTAAAAATTTTCCTGCGGTCTAATAACATTTAAAATTTAAAACTCGGTGCCTACATTTACTTCCCAATCATTCACCTCGGATTCATTTACTTGTTTCTTACTATTTAATTTCTCTGCCTTGTATACTCTCATGTTACCTCTTATACCTATATAGGAACCATATGTTCAATTTCCTATATCATTGTATACTTAGGAATATATACATAATAAAAAAAATAAGAACCCTATAGATACTTGATTCTATCATTACTCTGATTATAGTGATAAATGTAAACATTTAGGCTTCAAATCCCCTCTTTGTTTTGGCTATCAGACATTGTCAATTAAATTGTAAAATCCATATTTTCTCTTAACAACAAATAAAATTACCAACGACAATGATCCTGGTGGCTCCAGACACGCTCAAAATTCAACAGTGACTTCAGAATAGGTCAAAATCAAAGTCCTTGGATTCAGGTGAAATCAGGACCAAATCGTGGGTGGTTTGTGACCCTGAAGTTAACCGTGCAAATGACATAGTTCAAATTTGAGTTAAAATGCTCCAAATATTCACAAACAAATTTTTGGTCGAACTTGGCCAAGTGGTAGGCTTAAGGGGGCAACAATTTGGCCAAGATCTAGTGTACTATATCCAACCGCCACAATGGGAGAATTTGTTGAACCAATAATTTGTGGAAAAGTAAAAAATGACCAATTCGTTTTAAGAACAAAAAAAATATTAAAAAATAAGGGAGTGGGCCAAGCTCACTGGACCCGCCCAGCCCACCAATCAACATATTATAATGCATTAAAAGAATCAAACCCAAAATGTCTTAGCGGGTCACCACCCCCGTTGAACCCTCACAACTATGTAATACATATATAAATATTGTTTGGTCAGCGGGTTATGAATGGTGGACCCGCCATCCCTCCATACGCCACTTGTCAACATGTCGAGGTAGCGGGGCTTGAACCGACTCGGCCAGGCTCCCGAACACCTCCATAACAAACCATTCAAAAACATAAAATCGCTAACATATTACCGCCAACACATGTTAATCTTTTTCCATTTTAATATGCTGCCAAGTCCAAATCTGTTACGCAGTAAAATTTTATGTGACCATCGGTGGTCTCAATATGCACCATTTATCAATAATCGCTAAGAAAATTATGACTAATTCAGGTTTGTACGCGGGCTTCAGGCACCCCATTTGGGCACATTACCAATAGGAAAATGACCTTCCTTATTATATCCATGACAAAATGTATTTAGAAGCCCAAATTTTCCATTTGATAAGAGGCAGTGGTGGAGAGTAGAGCAAAACCTTGCCGAGGAGGAGAAGTGGAACCATGAGCAAGGGAGAATCTTAAGATGTTGAAAAGATTCCCTTAGAGGGCCAGAGAGGCCAATGACAAAATTTGTCAAGCTTAGAGTCATTTTTGCATGTTTTTTCACTAGGAGTCTAACCCTGTAGTCAAAATCTCTATCTATGTAGCAGAAACATAGGTGTCAAGAACCAAATAATCTTTTGGAGTATCTTGTGGAATCTAAAAGATTCCCTTGGAGGCAGATTTTGATCGAGACATAATAATGTTGACTTTATAGTCATTTTTCACAGAATTTCATAGGGAGGGCAGTTGTGTGCTTAGAATATTCATCCAAGCAGTGGATGTTTTGGCCATATTCAAGAATGAATCTTTAAAGGAACCTTAAAAATGCCCAAGGGTCCATAATTTGACGGTTTCAGTAAGGGACCAAGTTTATTTTCATTTGACATGATTTCACAACATGAATTTAATGGTGGTGTCCATTTCAGCAGTTGAGCTTTCATTTTTTGGCCATCCTAAAAATTGGAGGTATATGACACAGTTATGTCATGCTTTTCTTCTTATTTGCTGAGATGATGTTTTGTTGTTGAGATCCATGATTTCCATTATGTTGAGGGATACTTGTATGCCGCATCTTGTGATGTTTTGTTTACCTTGTCATGTTGAAGGAAGACCAATTTGAGTGAGAGTTCCTATAGGGAAAACGTCTCATGGAGAGACATTCCACTGTTATTGAGGGAAATTTTCCCATATGAGTGAGAGTTCCTGAGAACATCTCGTGGAGAGACATGGCACTCTAGTTGTGGGTATTCATCATTGTAATGACAAAGAACATACCATGTACATTATCATTGTTTGTAGGATTATTGAAGTAGCCTCCCCACTCTTTACACCAGGGCCTGGAAACATAACCCACACTAGGTGAACTATGTAATGTGTTTATGTATTTGATTTTTTGATCATCATTATGTTTCATCTTATTTAAATCATGCACATTTGGTTGTTGTATGCTCTTTCATATGCAATTATACAAAAATCACAAAATTAAAAGATCTTGGTTAATTCCGGTAGTTGAAGAGATCCAGATCAAGTTTGGTATTAGAGTGGTCTTCTCACTGATGTGAATTGCAAGGGTGAAAGATTGAACGTGAAATGAGAAAGAAAATGGAGGATGAAAAAGATATGTATGAGGCCTTCCTTGAGATGTTGAAAATTGTAGACATAATGTATGCAACCTATGAGGATAAAGCTACAAGATAGGAATGGGAGAAATAAATAGTAGAGGAAAATGCTCCATCTACCCCCTCAAGTGTACATTTATCTTCTTCATCATCCTCTCATCATTCAAATGAGGATATCTATTACAGCCTTCAATCAGAGAATGATAAATTGAGGAGACTTATATGAGCAGAGAAAGAGGAAAAGTAGAGACTCCAACTTCAGCTATGAGCCACGGAAGAGGCCTTGGAAGAATTGAAGTGCAATGAAGGATTAGAAAGTCCATCATCAAATGCTTTAGAGTCAATAGCTGGGTACACAATATTAATCATTCTTAAATTTCATTTTCACATTAAACTATTTATGTTGGAACCATGGAGCTAACTATTTCGGAAACTAGCATGAGACTCCTTACCAAGTCGGGATATAGAGGAGGAGGACTTGGTGTTAATGGCCAAGCAATGACTCTACCATTGGAGGTGGTACAAATACCTCAAATTTTAGGCTTGCTATACACTAAAGGAGAGTACTCGAAGGTGTCAGAAGCTTCCAAGAAATTTTCGAAACCATCGAGGAAAGAGGAGGTTTGGAACTCATCAAAATCTACTTATGACAATGCACATTGTAGAGGAAGATCTAAGGCAAGATCTCATCACCATAATTGTAATAGAGGCAACCAAGAGCGGTATAAATAGACTCAGTATTCTAAATTTCATTTTAATTTCAAACATGTTAATGATGAGCTACATAAATCATGGCATAGGAAAACTTGTAGTTTTTGTGGTTTACATAACCATGTGGTTGCTGAGTGCTGGAAGAGAATGGAAGAAAGAAAGAGGATGAGCCATGAAAGGCCTTCTCCATAGAAGCAAGTTAGGTAGGTCTAGAGAAAGAAGAAATTTTGTAGTCATTCCAACAGAGGTGGTCATGAAAGATCCACATGTTGGAGGCTCCATCCAGAGCGACACCTTAAGGACAAAGCACCCATGTAGAAACCAGTCGGTGAGGATGTTCAACAAGAAAATCCACGACAAGGAGATGATGACCCATTCTCTTTCATGAGTGAAAGAAGGTTTTACTAGATATGGTAGTTTGTCATGGTGACATTTTTTAAATCATGTGTTCAATTTAAATTGTAAATGTGATTATGTGTTTCTATCACTTATTAAAGAAACAATGACATTTTGGACTTTTATTAATAGCTAGGGTGTTTAATTCTATTCTAATGTAAACTTGACCAAAGAGTGTGTCTTATAAACTCTTGGAAAGTATGGGGATGCTTGGGTCATGGTTGGTCGTTAAGCATTTAATTTAGAAGATGTACTATAGGTTTGAAGGTGATGCAGGTGTCGGCTCATCACTTATGGCTCTGAAGAATAAGGTGTGAAGGAGAAGGAAGTGTGACCTATCATGACACTTGTGTTGCAAATATTGCACATAATAGTTGCATATTATGTTCATGCTTCTGGAGGACCAAAAGATCCTCAGTGGGGAGGAATGATCCAGGTGGCTCTAGACACTCTCAAAATTTAGCGGTGGCTTTAGAATAGCTCAAAAATCAAAGTTCTCATATTCATATGAAATAAAAACTAGATCATACTACTCGTCTCCCCAATCCCAATGGTGCAAATGACACTCAAATATGATTTTGAATGTTCTAGATATTTGTCATCAACTTTTTGGTCAAAATTGGTCGAGTTGCAGGCTTAAGGAGGCAACAATTTGGTTGAGACCTGGCGCATGAAATTCAGCCATTGAAACATATGAATTTTTCAAACCTTTAATTTGCAATAAAGTTAAAAATGACAAATGGGCTTTAAGAGCCAAAACAATTATTAAAAAATGAGGTGGTAGGCCGGCCGCACTAGACTAGTCCACCCCACCGATCAACATATTATAATGTATTAAAAAATTCAACCACAGAATGGGTCATCAAGTCACCACCCTCATTGAACCCTTACAAATATGTAATACATATATAAACATTTTCTGGTGAGGGGGTTTCCAATGACAGACCTGCAACCCCGCCATACACCACTTGTCGACATACCGGAGGTCGCGAGGCCTGAACTCGCCCAACAATTCTAGCCGGCCAATCTCCCAGGCTCATCAACAACCAACCATTCAAATACAAAAATTTGTCGATGTCTTACCTCCAATACATGTTAACCATTTGTCATTTTAATATGCCGCCAACTCCAAAATTGTTATGTGCTAAAATTTTATGTCACCGCCAGTGGTTTCAAAACACACAATTTATCAATAACCACGAAACAAACTTTTCCTAAGTCAGGTTGAACTTGGGCTTCACATGCCCCATTTGGGTGCACTACTAATAGTATTACGACCTTCCTTCTTATATTTTCTAGAAAACATATTCAAAAGCCCAAATTTGTCATTCGATGGGAGGCAGTGGTGGAGAGTGGAGTGGAACCTTTCCCAGGAGGAGAGGTGGAACCATGAGCGGGGGAGAATGTTAAGATGTTGAAAAGATTCCCTTAATGGGCCAGAGATGTTAGTGACAGAATTTATCATACTTATACTCATTTTTGCACATTTTCTTGGTAGGAGCCCAACCGTGTAGTTAGAATCTCCATATGAGCAGAAGAAATGTAGGTGTCCAACATCATGGAATCTTTTGAAGAATCTTGTGGAATCTAAAAGATTCCTTTGGAGGCAGATTTTGACTAAGACAGAATGATGTCGACATTATAGTATTTTCCATAGAATTTCACAGGGAATGTAGTTACGTGCTCAGAATATTCATCTGAGCAGTGTATTTTTTGGCCATCTTCAAGAAGGAACCTTCGGGGGAATCTTCAAGATCCTTGAGGGTCTATAATTTGACGGTGTCAGAAAGGGGCAAATTTTATAGTCAATTGATATGAATTTGCATGACGAATTCAGTGGTGGTGTCTGTTTCAGTAGTTGATCTTTTCATTTTTTGGCCATCTTAAAAAGTTGAGTTACATGATGTATTTATGTCATGCTTTTATTTTGATTTGTTGAGAAGATGTTTTTGTTTTTGAGATCCCAGATTTCCATTATGTCGAGGGATACTTGTATCCCACATCTTGTGAGATTTGTTTCAACTTGTCATGCTCAAGGACTACCCATTTGAGTGAGAGTTCCTATATGGAAAACGTCTCGTAGAGAGACATGCCACTCTTATTAAGGGAATTTTTCCCATATGAGTGAGAGTTCCTAAGAATGTCTCGTGGAGAAACATGCCACTCTGTTTGAGGGTATTCATCCTTGTAATGACAAACAACATACCATGTACATCATCATCATTTGGAGAATTAGTGAAGCGGGCTCCCCACTCTTGACACCAGGGCCTAGATACATAAACCACACTAGGTGATCTTCATTATCAACGTGTTTATGTCTTTGGTTTTCTTGTCATAATTATGTTTCATCTTATTTAAGGCATGAACATGTGGTTATGATCTTTCATATGAAATTATTCTAACATCACATAAGTAAAAGAACTTGGTTAATTCTAGTAGCTGAAGAGATCTAGATCAAACAGATTACATAAAATAGAAATAGGATCTAATTCCATGGCAAACAAAATTTAGAAGGACATAGTGCATGCATCCTAGTAGTAGAATAAAATTTTCAATAGAATAAATTTATGATAACACAGTTCTCGAGATGAAATCTACATATAATTGTTCATATTAAGAAAATAAAATAAAAATTAGTTTAAACTAGTATCCCCATCAGGGGAACACTTGGGAATTTTACACCTTTTCCACCAAACCTTGAACTGAGATCTTCCAGTTCACCCCCGTGCTGAGATTTACTTGCCAAGGTATCAAAAACCCTTATTGATCTCTTTAGTAGGTATTTTATACCTTTTCCTCCATAATCGATTTTTCCTTCAGTGGTGTTCAACTTTTGTGGTTCTAGAATTCCACTTGCCTAGGCCCCTTTCCTTTAAATCCCACTTTTCTCTCCTGTGACACTTTATTATTATCCTTGCTTAGCATCTTTCACTAGCTAAGTGATTTAATTAATTTTTCTCTCCCATCCATTAAATATTATCTAGAAGTCTTTATCATGGAAGATTTATCTCAATCTCATACACTAATGAGATTTTGTTTTTTATTTGGAAAGAATCTCTTACTCAAGTGTATCATTCCCAATAAATTTGGGTGGATATGGATGAAAACAATGGTTGACATATTGAGGAGGATATAGAGGAGCATAAGGCCAAGAAGGAGGTGTAGACCAGGATGGATGAGTGGAAGAGTGCCAAGGTTGCAAGGGTGGATTATGATTTGGATTATAATAAGAGTAGTGTGCACGTTACATGCCTTGTTCATATGATCAAGGTCGTTGAGGTATTAATTGATTGATGAAACAAAGTTTCTTTGACCCCTTTTCTACCCCTTGATATAAAACTTTTAGTTCTAGAAAATAAGGAAATTTGTTTGTTGCATGATTTTCTTCACAAACTAGCCATACCTCTATGAAATTCAATGGGCACTCATGCCTAGGATGTCTTTTGGTGCATCTAGGGCAAAAAATGGTTAGTCCCCTTTTGGCTTCCTCCTGTTTTCTTTTGATTTGTGTGCTATCCACTTTCAATGCAATGGTATGCTGCATTTCACTCTTGAAATCCTCCATCACTTTACCTTTCAAATTCATAACGGATCTTGTGGAGGGAGAGGAACTAACCAAGCCTTGACTAGCCCTACCTATTTTCCTCGTTTCCCTACAATGATTCTTGAACATAGTTTTGATTTCATCATAGGGAACTGATAGATATATCCTCGAGACAACATGTTGAGGGTTTCCAACATATCCTCCCTGATCCCTAAGAGAAGAAATAACTTGAGTCACTTAGGATGAAGGGTACAGTTGGCCCTCCTATAATGAGTTGAAATATCTCATGATAGCCTTCTAGGGATTCATCAAGGACAAGAGTCATCCTAAAGATTTCTTCCTTGGTTTCATTGGACCTACAATAGTCCTTGTACTTTTTATTAAAGGCTCTTTTCACTTGGGCCCAGGTAGTGATGCTAATCATTGGGAGACCCATAAACCAGCGCAAGTCTGCATCTTTAAGGGTAGAGGGAAATAACTTTAGCTTATGCTCATCAGAGGCATAGTCATAGGTCATATAAACAACAACGAATTCAAACATGAAGGCATCAGGATCCTTAGAGGTTAAGTCATAGAAGTGTGGAAGGGCATTAGGGCTTATGTTCTTCATTCTATCCTCTCGATTAGTTTCTCTGATAGGGAAAACCTCATTTCCCTTTTTTTAAACCATAGTTTGCATTGGTGAAGTGGATTTTTCTTCTTCCCCAATAAGTTCTTCAAAAATTTTAGGTTGCTCACCTAGAGGATTTTATAACTCCCTTGTAGATAGAGAGGGAAGCTCACAATCATCAAAGAAGAGTGAAGGTTTATTGTTTGAGGGTGTCGAGGTTTTTGGTAATAATTTTCCCTGTTATCCCAACTCCTATGAGGCATGGCAATAATATATATAATTATATATTATATATATATCTATAACATTTTCAAAAAAAATGTATGCAAAACATAAAACAATGCTTAAGCATAAACACCATCTACTCAAACACCTCCCTAGAAACAACAACAAAATGTGGTGAGCCCTGGTATTGAGTCAAGAATGTTGCTACTCCCAAGGGCTCCTTGACTCAAATTATCAACTTGGGGTTCGTACAAACTTTGAGGTAAAAATTCTATATGCATAGCATATATAATTCCACTCATGCCACACTCAGTTATGACATTATATCAAAAGTGCGAAGATATTATTCCTCCTACTGAATTAGAATGAAAGGTTGATGATAAAGTTACAATTGGAAATTACTTCTATCTATGAAAGTGAAAATTCCATTAACTCAACCTGTAAATTCTAAATAATCAAGTCATGAAAGGACAAAGGCTAATCTACTTGCATAAATAAAGTTTTATCTTGAAAAATCCATTAAACTACCAAATCTACTTGCAAAGATGAAACTATTTTGTCTTGCATAACTCATCAAACTATCAATCAGAATTGCATGTACCATTTACCTAGTTCACACATTCTTGTAAATCATTAACATACTTACATCATACTTGTGACAAAAAACTATCTCCACTATGCTTTTACAGTGAATAAAAGGAATGGCTGGAGTGGTCTAAGAGCTTCCCCTGATCATAAAATCACATCTAGGGGTCATCATTCATCTAGACTAAGTCAAATTTGTAGGGGGGATTAAAAATGATGAAGGAAAGTTATGTTATAGGTGATTGCAACAATAGGCCTATAATGATAAACTGTAATTATATAGTAGGGCATCCACATGGTTTTTGAAGGTGAAAGTGTTTTCTTGAGGGTACAAATAGGTGGGTGGAAGTTGAAGCAAATTCAGTCAGGTTGGTTTGATCCCCTAGCCAAGCTCAGGACCTTTAGAGGCCTATCTTGCACTAGGATGAGTGTTGTCAGTATACTAGGGAAAATGACTTATAAAACAATGCTTTGGGACATAATTTGGAAGTGGAAAGAGAAGGTGAAGGAGATTGAAATGAACGTAGTAAAGGTTCCCTTTCCTGTAGATCAATGAACCTTGCAATCAATCACAAGCATGCAACCATTTATCATTAACAAAATGAAATCAATTATTATGGAAAAGATGAGTTGAATTTAAATAACATATAATTTATGCAATAACACTGACCTAATCACTAAACTGACTTCTAAGTTATAGAAAACAAATGTAAAATAGGATAACTAACACTAATGTACTTCCAAGAAACCATAAACAAAATATTTTTAGACTGTGATTGTGAATGCTTCCACTAATTATCCCACAAGAGAGGTGATGTAGAGGCTACAACCAAAAGATTTTATAGATTAATCTCTACTGAAATGCAAGAAAATATGAATTGCTTGGAATCAAGAAGAAACATAAGTACAAGAAGAGGGACCAAAGCCTCTGGCTTGGGCCAAAACCCGACTTGGGACTCAGCCCTCTGAAACTAACTCAGATGCAACCTAAAATCCAACTTCTCATTATCAAAAAGTTAAGGTCTAATACATGACATAAAAGTGTAAAGTAACAATGTCAAGCTTGAAGCTCAATAGCTACACCTAGCTAAACAAAAAATTTGAATCCTAATGATCTCTTCTTCTAGTTTATTTTTAAAAAAGGGATGTTGAAGCATCTCCCTTGAAAGTAGAAGTGGTTCCCTTCTTGATCTCAAAAATGGTGGATCTTATCCCTCTTGATCTTCACTTGGACTAGGAGTCACTCGGTTTCCAATGAACTCGAATTGGTGAGAGAGGATATTGTGATCCAAAGTCACATATAGGGAGTTAAGGAGGTGGAAAACCCACTAGAATATCTCCTAGTTGTCTCCATCAAGTCCCTACATAGTAATAGCCTCAAAGTGCATCATTTTCCTACAATTAAACCACATTAGGCCACATACTATGGCAAACACCTTTTACTCCTCTTACTAAGCATAATATAACAAAAGATGTGGATTAATGTAAGGGAAGGATAGTTTTAAGCCTGAAGGATTACATAATAATCTTCAAAGTGTACCTAATGATGGGACTCGTCAGTAACTTTCGTGAACTAGGTAAGGACTAAGAATATTTTTTGTAAGTAACATAGTACATACAAACAATAGATCTAACAATTTCATTTTTACCATTTCATAAATACAATTTGGTCACCTCTTTCTGTTTCCAATTATTGACATAAATTATATTTATTTTACAGGGTCTTTTTGCATACTACAAAGAGGTGACATGTTAGCCTTCAACTCAAAACTGACAAGTGTTAGTTAGAAACTTGGTATCAAATGGATCCTAACGTGGGTGTGAAAATAATTAAGCACTTGGCCTCATTATGTGATACATAAAACCCTTCTTGTGATTCCTACTTTGAAATACCTTAGAAGCAGGAAATAGCTAGAAAGGACCTCTGGCCATAGTTTGGAAATGGGTACAACCATTTTATGGTTATAATCCATACTAGACCTATGTTAAAACAAGGAAATGACATTTTCCTTTGTAGGAGGAAATGGTTCATACAATCTATGCTAGTAAAGTAGAGGAGAAACCCCAAATCAAAAGTTACACTACCTTAAAATCTTTCATTTATAGTATTGGTGTTTTTCATCTATTATAAAATTGCAATTTTTCTACCTCGACATTTTGGCAATAACTCTTTTTCTTTATAAATAGATTGTATACAATACTTGGTTTTTACCTTCGAGGGTAGTAGCAAGTTTGATAGTGAAAAATTGATTTTGGATAGGTTTGTGTGTTAGGTCCCTATACTACTAGTGTAACACATTATTGTTATTAGTGTAACCCCCTTATTATATTGTTGTGCTCATGTAGTGCCCATATTGTTATTATTGTGCCCCATAGAAGACCATTATTGCTATTATTGTTCCCTTACATTATTATTGTTATGTCGGCTCTGATTATATTATGACCCCTTAGACTCCTATATATAGAAAGGAGGTCTTGTCATTTAAATCATCCAAGAATTGTTCATTTCTGTAATGTAAAGGAGGTTTTCCCCTCGAAGAGGCTTATTTTGAAGGCATTTATCTATCTTTTCTATCTTTTTGTGAGCTAGTTTCTTAACATTTGGTATCAGAGCTTTGGATTCTAGGGTTTCACTGCTCCAAACAGGTCATTGTGGAATTTTCGCTATAACTTTTTCGTATGATGTTTCAGAAGATAAAACAAAAACCCATTTGACCTAAAATCATTTTGAAACTCAAGTCCAAATTTCAAATCTTCTCTCACTATATTTTCGGAGATATTATCTGAGGAAGTTAGGGTTTTTGAAAACTCCAGAATTCCATCTCAAACAGGTCATCATGGAATTTTCGCTATAATTGTGTTTCTGTATAGTTTCAGACTCTAAAATTAAAACCCATTTGAGCTACAATTTTGGTTAATCTTGTGCCTAAATTTTAGATCTTGGTTCACTACATTTTCTAAGATACAGTCCAAGACATTTAGGGTTTCTGCAGGTTCCCGAATTACATCTTAAACAGGTGACCTTGGGAAAATCATCATAACATTCTCTCTGAGCATCAAATTGAAATTTTGTAAGAATTTTTAGAAAGATAACAAACTGTAGTTTTCTTTCTATCGGGTTTAGGTCCTAATATTGAAACAATAACACGTGGAACTTCATACAAGTTTGCTCTATTGAACCAGTCTATAATCAGGTCATTGTGGGATATTTGACATAACTCTTCCTTGCATAATCGAATCTTGATCAGAATTGTGGGGTTAGAAAGAGGACTTAGAGGGCTACTGCAAGATGCAATTTTAGAACTTGGAGATCTAAAATTACAGAGTTACAATCTTTTCAAGATCAAGCTCCTAAAATCAAGAAAAGGCGATATGAGGAAGTTTGATGGCAAGGATTTGGTAAATTAGATATTACATATGGAGCAATATTTTGATGTACATGAGGTGCAACTATAACAAAAGGTACTTATTGCATCTTCATATTTAGAACCAGATCAATTTTTATTTATAAAGAGCTTTGTTCACGTAAACCACTTGTTACATGGTCAATTTTCACGGAGGAAATGATAGCACATTATGAGGATACAAAGAGCAACACCTTCTTTAGCCAATTGATAAATCTCAAAAAAAAGTGTTCAATGGAAGAGCCTATTGAGGACTTTCAAAAATTGAATATAAGGGAAAATGATATTCCAAAGAAATATAGGATTGATGTCTCCATGGGGACTTTAAAGGATAGCATTCAACATGAGGTTCATCTTTGGGAACCCGATTCATTGGAGAAGGCATTCAGGTTGGCAAGAAAATTGGAAAGAAAAATTATGGCAACAAGGAATTCTACCCCTCACAACTATAAATATGGAAGTGTTTTTGCTCCTAGCCTTGCACAACCTACAAGGTTGACACCACAACAATTGGAAGAAAAAAGAGAAAAAGGGCTTTGTTACAATTGTGATAACAAATACATTAAAGGTCATAAGTGTGTTGAGAAGAAATTATTTGATATTGATTATGGAGAGGAGGAAGAAAATGATCAATAGATGTCAAAATAAGAGGATATACACCAGGAACCAACCCCAGTGAAAGAAAAAATGAATCCGCCATATCTTGTAATGCATTGGAAAGAATTGCCACTCCTCAAACTCTTAAGATAGAATGACATATCAAGAAGAAAAAGGTTCGTGAAGTGAAAGATAAAATCAAGAAATAAGAAATGAATATGACCATATCTTGTAATGCATTGGTCAGAATTACCAATCCTCAAACTATCAAGACAGAAGGACATATCAAGAAGAAAAATATTCAAGAAGTGAAAGAGCACATCGAGCATTAAGAAATGAATCTAACCATATCTTGTAATCAATTGGAAGAAATTACCACTCCTAAAACTCTCAAGATAGAAGGATATATCAAGAAAAAAAATATTCGAGTAGTGAAAGATCACATCGAGCATCAACAACAAGTTCTCGAAATTTTAAAGGATAACACCACTTTGGTGCATAATTGAATGAAACAATAGACAAATCAACATCGCAATGGAAGAAGTTTTGATGTAGGTAATTGGGTATTTTTATGGTTACATCCATACAAACAAATGTCCCTCAAGAAAGCTATTTATGAGAAGGAAATGTTGGCAATACTACATGCACTTAAGCAATGGTGACCTTACCTAATGGGAAGACACTTCAAGGTAACAATGGATGATGATAGTCCTAAATACTTTTTAAAACAAAGATTATCTTTAGAAGAATAGAAAAAAAGGGTCACAAATATGTTGGGTTATGACTTTGAAATCATCTACAAAAAGGGGAAGCAAAATGTTGTTGCAGATGCACTCTTAAGAAATGACGAGGATGTGGAAGCATTTTTTGTGCTATTTCTATTATCCAACCAAATTGGATAAATGAAGAAAGGGATGAATAGAAGAAGGAAGAGGAAGTGTGGCCACTCATTCAAAATTTGAAGGAGATCCCAGTTCCAACAATATTGCCAGAACTTGACTAGGAAGGAAAAATCATATTGGAACCTTGAGCAGTCACAGAAATAAGAACCCGACAGCTACGAAATCAATCAATTTCAGAGTATCTCATCAAGTGGAAGAACTTACCCGCTAAAGATTCCACATGGGAGGACAAGAATTTTATACAGAAACATTAATAACTACTGAAACGTCGAGGACAACACTTTTTGAAGGAGAGGGGGATGTTAGGTCCCTATACTACTAGTGTAACCCCTTATTATTTTTAGTACAGCCCCCTTATTATATTGTTGTGCCCATGTAGTCCCCATATTGTTATTATTGTGCCCCATAGAAGCCCACTATTGTTATTATTGTTTCCTTACATTATTATTGCTATGTCAGCTATGATTATATTATGACCCCTTAGACTCCTATATATAGAAAGGAGGTCCTGTCATTTCTATCATCCAAGAATTGTTCATTTGTGTAACGTAAAGGAGGTTTCCCCCTCAAAGAGGCTCATTTTGAAGGTGTTTATCTATATTTTCTATCTTTTTGTGAGCTGGATTCATAACATTGTGAGTGCAGTGAGCGATTTTGGTGAGCAGTTAAACCTTAGTGATTTTATATGGTGAAAAACCTTCCTCCTCATGTCAGCGTGCCTATGAAGGAGATGCTTAAATGCTTATTGTTCAGAGCAACTAAACATTTTATATCATCACCTACATCTTCTTCAAAGATGTTTTTTCTCACTAGAAGTAGTTTTTGGAAGTTTTTGGGGGCTTCCTTCTAGTTGTTACAATTTCATACACTTACTTGGCTTGGGACAACCACCACACAATTTTCATTCTCTTGAATTTGCTTGAAGTGAGATTGATAAATATAGAGATAAATTTTATTAAGTTTTCATGAGACCAAATCAAGTTAATGGATGTAGTGATACATGTTTTTGGTGTAGAGCTTTACAAAATAAAACTAAGACTGAAAATACAAAAAATATCATCCATATGAATAGGGGTGGGTGGTGTATATTCCATTTCCCACCATATAACTACTCATATGGGTGGTCATCATGGGCTAGGTAGAGAGAGACAAAGAGAGAGATTGAAGCATGCAATGCAAGTTTAGTAATTACATGTTGAGTTCCTCATGGACTAGAGATCCTTGAAAATCATTTATTGAGTATGATTATCCATATGTGATTCTTGGAACACTACATCCCAACTATTATCTATTTATGTTGGTCCCTCTTTAATATGTCTATATGCTTTATAATGGAGTAGAAAGCATTGCTTGGCCTCCAAATCCCTTTTTACTACAATTTGGGCATGTTCTGCATTTCCATTCCTCCTATTTTTCCTTCCAACTTTTTGCCTTATAGATCTTAGCTTATGAGCTTGTTCTTAATTGGGATAATACTCATTTACATATGTTAAGGATGTCTATTTTCAGACAATTATTCCATGCTGATTTCCAAAGGGATTTTTCTTTAAGCAATATTTTCATAAATATTTTGAGCTTGTATCAGTTGCTGCTCCGTTGTGATGTCATTTTATATTGCATGCTTCTTCTTTTTCTCATGATTCCTACTTTGAAATATCTTATAAGCATGAAATAGTTGGAAAGAACCTCTGGTCATTAATTGGAAATGGGTAAAACCATTTCATGGCTATACCTGATGCCAAACTTGTGTCCCAACCAGGCAATGATATTTTCCTTTGGAGGACGAAATGGTTCCTACAATCTTTTCTAATGAAGCTTTGGAAAAAAACCCAAATCAAAACACTTCCTTAAAATCATTCATTCATTGGATTCATTTTGTGCATTCGAAGAAAAAAAATTGTGTGCATCCCAAGCAACTATCATTTTACCATTTAAGGCATCAACTTCCTCAAAGGTGTTTTGAGAGATATCTAGTGCATGCAACAACATTTCCAATATCTCAACATTAATATTTTTAATTTCCAAAACACAATGACCCCTGCTCATCCAACTTCCTACCATGATACATTCCTTCTACTTGAAATAAAATCCCCTCTGAAACTTCTTCACCTTCAACGTTCCTGAGTGAGACAAACTAGCCAACTCTACATTGAACAAATCTCATGGGTTCCTAATGACTAGAGGGAGGAGTAACCTCAAGACCTCTCAATGCTCCATCAAAATCCTCACCATCATTTCTCTCTAGTCTCTTATGGAAGGAACCCATGATTGGAGAAGACCTCGCTCGCAAGCTAACTTATATTTTCAATGATCCAACCTGTTATAAATTACACTAAACATTGTCATAAATTTTATAAAGATTGTCCTTATTGATATAATTCATATATGTGTCTAGAATAAAGGGAGCTAGTTTAAATTTGGAAAGCTAAAAAAATGGCCTTATACCATGTTTTATAGGTTTTTAGGGCATATTTTTCTATTGACTTTGTCTAGAATTAGGTAGAAATTTATTGGACTCAATAGTTTCATTTGTTAACTATGAATAATTTAAATTCCTAAAATAATTTTTAGAGTGAAAAATTAATTCACGTTCAAAAGCAACTAATTTGAATAAAAAGAAACATCTCACCAAAAATTATTTTTCCCAAGTCCAACAAAAAACTCCAAAACATATCAATAAAAGATTTGTAAAAGTTAGGAAGTCACCAATTATAAGTAGCAAAGAGGACAATGTGGCTATTGATGAGGCCACATACTGCAGATAGTCAGGGTGACAAAATTCAGTGTAACAGTTACCCCCAGAGTAACTTTCAGAAGTAATGAAACCTCTCAAGTTGGATTTTCATTCCTCACTTTTCCAAACTCTAACCTTAGTCGTTCACTAAATATGAATACACTTTCTCATATTTGTTTATTAAAACCAAACGTCCATTTTATTATATGTTTTCTTCTTAAAATAGAGAAAAAAAACTATCACGACCCATTTGTCAAATAGGCAGTGAACAAAATCATAACTGAGTACTATCCACAAATGCACCACACTACTTGGAATGACCCCTATCTAGGAATGCACCACACTACATGGAATGACTCTTATCTAGGAATGTACCACTCAACCTGGACTTACCCCATTGGTGACACGTGTCTCTTTTAAAACAAAAATAAAATATACACAAAATTAAAAGGCAATATAGTCTATAGTAAAAATAGAAATTAATAAACATATTTGGCTAGCTTTAATTAAAAAAGTAGTATAATATGTACTATCTAAACATCCTATGTTTTGGAGTTTTTGGCTAGAATATGATGAATTTTTTTGGTCAAATATTAATTTTTTTGTTTAAAATGATTTTTTAACTACAAATATGTATTCAACACCATACCCCTAAGACACTCCGATTGTGGAAAGTTTACAACTCAAACTTATGATTCCACGAAATTCCTACCAGATTCTAGACAAATTAGACTATAACTATTTTTCACTTAAAGATTAATATAATTCTATATCAATTGAAAAAATTCTTATATTTAACTTGTAAAAATTTCAATATTTTCCTTATAAAAAATTTAATACAATATTTTCACATCCCATGTCATTTTGTTGGTATCATCTCAGTTGGTATTAATAGGCTTCATATTTGAGAATAACTACAAAACAATATTTGAAGCAATTCTGTTTTTGTTTATTATGCATCCCTGTAATGTTTGCTGACTGATGCATTGTTGATGGTGTACAGGTAAGGGAAGAAGGTTGAGAGTAGCCAACATTGTCTCTTTGGTTTGACACAATTATTACTTCTTTATGGTTATGCTACAGAGGAACTCATCTTTCCCAATTTGGTTTCTTTTATTGAGTACTTTGTTTTGTTGCAAATGATTGTAGACGAAATGACAATTCTCATAACAATTTTATCCAAAATCAGCCCTAGAAAAGGAAAAATATGTGACAACTGTAAATAAATCATTGCCAATATGTTATTCGCATAAGTTAAGCTACAATGACCAGTAAGAACTTCTTTCTTCTATGCTACTCTTTCTTATATTATGGCATTACAGGGTTTCCTTCGAAACATATCATGTAATTTCTAGTTAAAATAGTTCTTGATATAAAATTCATGATATTCATCATATCCTTTTGTAATTTACTAATTGGAAAAATGATTTTCACAATGCTTTATATGATTCATTTGATTCCTGAAATAGTTATATTATATTGAAATTTTAAAATAAAATCATGTTGATATTGGATATGTTTTAATTAAGTCGATAGGATTTTTTTGGTGAGGTTCCTCCTCATTACACTGTAGCAGATTTGTTAGCCTTCAAAGAATATACCATTTGGATGGTGTGATTGACCGTAGGCCTGTGATCTCCTATTTGGTCAGCCCAAGGTTCTTTGAATCTTAATAACTGCACGCCAGCCACATGGTGGAGAATGATTTCGTGACTGTGGATAAGGAGTTACACCATAAAGCTAGTGATCAGTGCCACAAACTTATTCTTCTGGGGTTAATCCCTTTAGCTTGGGATAGGGGGCCAATTATTTAGAATATTGTGCTACAAATGGTTCCAATGTGTAACGCATGGGACCACAACACACATGCCTGGGCCTTTATAATATTGGGGAATCACAATCGGTGATTTCACAATGTAGCATTTGGTTCTAGTCCTAAAATTTGAGATCTTCGATGAGTGACGTGGCTTGATCTACATGGAGGGGAAATATGTGAAGCCACCGATGAAATTTAATCACATAAAATGGGTGTTAACCTTCCCACCCAACTTTACATACAAATCTTTATTAACCTTTATTCATCGAACTTCACGATTTAGATATATAGAACAAATATTTAAACTATTGTCACCACTCCAATATACCAATAGCCCTTGATTCCTTTGAACTCTTTGTGACCATGGTGCTAGCCCCTAAAATAGAGCCCTCTCTATCAGTGATTTCCAATCAAAGGTGTAACGTTGGTGCATGACATGTCAATTCACCAATTGCCAATTGTTGATCATCTTTTGCATTTGGCCCTTGGTCCTGTAGCTCTTCACATGATCGCAGTATAGCCCCCTTATCAAATCCCATTAATCATAAGTTATCAATTAGATGTTTCACTCCGATGCACAATACACCTGAACCTTTGATCACCGATCTCTGATACATGATATCATCACTTCCATGTACCTGCCACGTGTTGCCTTCTAAGTGATAACACATGTCACCTTTTTTGGCCTATTGTGAGCCCTGAGACTGTTGAATCCATCTGCCACGTGTCACCCATGTTACCATGTCATGGTGACATCATCCTCCACATGTCACTTGTCTGAATAAATTGTTGGATGACATACATCCCTTGTCGCATCCAGTCATTGTTTGTCATGTGTCTCTTATTGGATCCAGTTTTTTGTTGCCACGTGTCCCTTTTGGAGGAGCCTAAGATTATTTGGTTTTTCACACTAATAATTAGTTAATTTGTTATCATCCATCCTGACATTTAACACTAGTGGCCCATTCACAATGATTTCATCTCATATCACAACTCACATATCAATGTTTTTAAAATGTGGTCACTCTACCTCAATCGAAAATCGCTGATTGTCGAACACCGGTATGTTTGTACACCCAGCTGCTGATTGCTGATATCACAGGACCTTTGACTTCCGATATGACCAAGCACCTCCGAACTGCGGGATATAGTATTTTGGCCTGATAGGACTATCAAAACAATTTACTTAAAATATCGCATCCATCGGTGGCCAAAGTAGACCCCGGAAATGACAAGTAAAAAGAGCTGAGTGGTATCAAAGAAATTGAAATTAGAGGTTTTAACACTATATACAAACAAAAACCATCGACTCGTTGATATTGGGAGGCTCCGATATGTGGTGGACATGATATCCAAATTAAACCCATTTTACTTTCAATATCACATCCATATTATCATTGATTTTAAATAGATGTCATTATGAAATTTGTAATATATGGACCTCTGATATCCAAATTGTGGATATGTGCACTCACTCAATTTTATCATAACATATTTAATATAAAATTGCATCCTCCCTTCATCAAATATTTTGGAATGAGACCTCCACTTAGGTCTGTTTATCTCTGATTGCGATATGTATTGCGAAACCGATATCTCCTATATAATAATAAACAAATATCTAAACTCTGAAACTTCAAACTGTGCTATGGAATTACAACCATGAATATGTAGACCTGATTGTTTTATCACATCAAAATTAAATGTAAAATTGCATCCACCGCTTATCGCATCTTTTGGAATATGAGCTCCAATAAGATCCATTTTCTATGCATGTATTATTCTCTCATTGTCTATTTTATTCATTAATTAATCTTGATTAATCAACGATGTGCATTTACTATCATTCTATTCTCCCTTGTACAAAGATCGTATGTTTTATGCCCTTGTACATAGGCACATTAATATGATGGATCAGACTTTTTGTTTCGGAGATTTCGAAAATATTTCTTCTGATGTCAAGGATTCAATGCCTGAAAACTTCGATATATATTTAATTAATGTGCCACACTGTTTAACGATTTAAACTTAAAACCTATACACATGCCTTGGTCTTGACTACTATTATATTCATTAATCTAATTAATGGACCAACTATGTGCGTTTATTTTCACTTTATTCTCGCTTGCACAAAGTTAATATGTATTATGCCCTGGCCACATTATGGTATATGTTTATTGAAAGCCACATTGATTTGCTAGATCAGACTCTTGGCTTCCATGATTTCCAAAAGGATTCTTTTCATGTCAAAATTTCAAATCTTAGAAACCCATACTTAATAAATATGTCACATTTTCCTTTGATTAAGGTTTCAAACCTATTGACACATATTGGCATTGATGCATGTTCTATTCAGTAATCTAATTAATGACCCGACTATGTGCATTTGTTCTCACTTTAATCTCACGCGGATGAGCATCTTTGAAATTGTCTCTATCATTGTTAGCCTCATGATCTCTGTCACGTCTCCTAACTCTCATTTATTTCTCCCCTTTCTTAGTTGGTACATGGACATGTGTGTTATAGACATATTTGGGCACTACAACCCCAATTCATATATGTCCATAAACCAAGGGCTTCTGAGTCCCTAAAAGTGTTGTTTCGTGTCTTAAAGGAACAAGGTCGGTTGATTACATCATCTCCCGGAAGTTCTCCACAGAAAACTACTAGAACTGGTCAAAACTGGTCCATAAAGATTGCTCAGTGGAGAGGGTGCGATGCTTCTCACCTGCTTAGTGCAAAAAGTGTGATGCATACTGAAAGGCACTTCTATAGGGTGCGATGGGTGAGAGTAGACAGATGGCAGAGATAGTTTGCAAGGTGGATGATCATGGAATTTTCCAAAAACTTCTGTTGTGACACTTGCCTCTCTGAATTTGCCCAGGGATGAGTAAGAGATCATCAATCTCCGAGTGGAATCAAGGACTATCAGAGAGAAGACACTAATCAAAATCCCAGAAGTTGACTCACCACCCTGTAATCATCTATATATGGATCCCTCATCCCAGAGATCTAGAGGCTGGAATCTTGTATCTTGTAAGGAAGTGTTATTGGTTTCCTAGTGGAATATCATAGTGTTGGGTGATCTAAGCTTTTCATGAGGTGAAGAAGGGCTTTCGTGCTATGGAGGATGTTGTTGGGTCAGATCAATGGGTTGTAATCCTCTCTTCTAATTTCTATATCAATAAAGCTATTCAAGTTTTCCTCCACATTCTTGTATGTTTGCCAATATATGCATGTGTGTAGTCAATATATATCTGGTCCTATATTGTTTACAATTCTAGACCTCTGCACTTTGAAGGTATTATGCTGCTTTGAATTTACAGGTACTCTTTGAAGCAGAGTGGTCAAGGAAAGAGTAGCAAAGATCTGTCAGAGAGGAGAAGGAACAAGCATGGAACCGAGTGAAAGATTGATGTTGGTATTCTTTAGTCCTCTTCTATCTACTTCTCGTAAAGGAAAATGGAAGTAACTTTAATCTATTTTTTTCTAAGATAGCTACCCATCTTAGTGGGACTAGCAGCTCTGCATAGACATTAGATTTCCCGATAACAAAATGGTGACTCCACTGGGGAGCGAATAGATTGTTTGCTTGTCTATATTTGTTTGCTTTATAAACTTATAGACGAAGCCTAAAGTCAAGCCAGCTAGCCTTCGAACTGCATTTGCTATGCAAGTGCAAAGTAGATCAATGCTGCTTCAGTCTATCCCTGGGTTTTGTTTATAAACTGAACAATTGATTTACAAACATCCTAATTTCCCTAGTGGTGGCTCAAGTAGCCTCATTAGATCAGCCCCTGTGATTTGCATTTACTAGCTATCATTTGTTCGGCTTAAATCCTTGAACTGAGCTGCAAACTGTGACCAAGAACCCAGTTGAAGTCTCGTCCGTGGACCATCACACCTTCTCCTCTTGGGAATCTGGATGCATCGCACCTCCTGTGTGCAGTAAGTGAGATGCATCACTCTTTCCCTGTGTTACAGGTGCGATGATCAAATAAGACCTCTTCTACTTCTATATTTTGGTTTTATGTTCACTCTCTTCAGCTTTATTCAGGATTTTTTCTATCTGTGATTAGTATACCACTGTGGAAACTCCCTTCCTTTGCATGATTTAGCCTCCATAGTACAAAGAACTGTAAATGTTTTTATATATTGTTCACCATTTACGGTTCTCCTTTACAAAGAAGTAGGGTAATCAAGCTGTCATCTTTTGATTTGGAAGTGTTGCAAGTGTCATTTTCAGTCAAAGAAAAGAATCCTATTGTTATTGATGGTCAATTACACTATTACTCTTATATTTGGTTTGAATTAATAGTTTCTCAAGTGTCAAAAGCAGTTTTCAATTGAAAATTTCAAAGTGTCGTCATTATCTTCTTTTTGTTTTTTGAAAAGAAAATCGTTAGTACTGTCGCTTGAAATGATTCAAATTTGTACTTAGAATTCTTTTTGTCATTTATACATTAAGGAAGTGAAAACAAATACATGCATGTGCATTTTCATTTATACTGCTTGTTGGTTTGATTTAGGATAGTGCATCTAGTGTGTGTTCTCTGCTCTATGTTGAAAGAATCTTATTTCTCTTTCCTTAGTAGCTAGGATTTTCATTGTAAAAAGAAGATTAAACGATTGTTTATCATCTTAGATTGAATTTTAGGAATTGTATATCTACATCACGTGGTGAACCTGAAAGGAAAACTTCTTAAGAAAGATC
>APFE031393623.1:0-106212 GCA_000404065.3 Pinus taeda | reverse complement strand
GCTTGCTTGAGAAAGCTCTTTTTCTCCCTACAAAACAAAAACACAAAACCCAACACGGACATGCAAAGAAAACAAGCCTTACGGCTTAAAGTTAGCTTTACACGGAAACTAAATATTTTCCTCAATGTTTCTGATTTTCTGAGATCACACTAAGGTGCAGGGAAAAGAGCATACACATGAGAAAAATTCTTCCTTTTTGTTTCTGATTTGCCCAGATCGCATAGAGTCGCAGGGCAAAGAGCATACGCATAAATGAAAGGTATAGATCCGGTAAAAGAAATAGCTAAATAAACCGAAACCGAAATAAACAGAGAGAATAACATTAAACTGCAAATAAACACTGTATACCTCAAGATCTAAAAAATGACGCAGCTAGGGCTGCCGGAAACTTTTTCGCATGAAACGAAAGGGGTTCCTCACTGGAACAGATGCTCCCAACACAACAGAGCAGTCCTCTCGGCCCGAAAGGATTCAGAAACAACAGATCTAGGAGATGGCAGTCACATGCAGTTCTACCGGCTTCAGATTTGGATCAACAACAGACGCGGCCCTCAAATAGCTCTGGTACCATGTAGGAATTTACAGGGTAAGTTCCTCAGACAGAACACCAAAAGGACACCGCTCACAAACAGATCACAGATCGATACACCAGTATTTTGACGCGGTTAAAACCCTCAGAGAGGGAAACAGTCCACGGCCTGCGCCAACGTGGCTACTACAGGCAATTTATTAATAAAAGAATGAAAATTTACATAAGCTTCTCTCATGCACGGTTAACCTACAAATGACCCTCCATGCGCTTTAAATAGAATTCATGGACCAATCGCGTGTCAAGCCACGGATCAAGTGTCGGTAATACCGAGGAGAGAATGAACCGTCGGATCACTACATATCGTGACCGTCGGATTGTAAGTTACAAATGTACATAGTAAAGAAATACACTTTACCTAACTCTATACTAGACCAAGTTATACTTAACTATTCCTACGTGTCGGAATATCCTAACAGTTCCAAAGCTCCCTGGAGCGTGAAAACCATTGGAACGGGTTTCCCAACTCTTGGGAGCGGTTTCTGTGTAACAGATGTTATTTATGAGTGAATCATCAGTTCACTAGTTGATCACTGCAGACACACCACACTACTAAACCTCCCATTAGTTCCTCCAATTGTTGGAACTAGTTTAACTGACTTTAACTCAGTTAAACTGAATTAATTAATTAAACTCAAAATAAATTCAACCAGGGCTCCTATAATGTAGGAGACACTCTACATGACTCAAGTTAGACCCTTAACTCGAATTAATTGAACCAACTAAGTCGAATTAACTTAGTTAACTAATACAAGTTGTCATGTGATGTGGAATTACAATTTTATTGCTAATTTAATTTAAGGACAAAATTAGATTAGGATTTTCTGGTTGCATTTTCAACAAAAAATAATAATAAAAAATTTTCTTTCATTTTACTATATACAAGAATCAAAAGTACATTTCATATATATGAAGATTGAACCTAGTTACACATTTTTCAACACAACAAACTAGGGAACTTGACTCTCTTTACCACAACAACTCGGCCCTCAAGAACAATGACTTCGTACAACAAGGAAGAGAGGTTTTGACCTCCAAAGAATGGCTTAATTTTGGCCCTCAACCATAGTAGATAACTCCACTTGCAAGATGTTGATTTTTGTAGCATCGGATGTGCTCTTGCCTTGAGATTTTGCAGAGAGGCTAAGACATGCATTCTCCAATACCCATAATCGTTTGGGAAAATTCCTCCTAGAGATGATTTAATTAAAATAATTAACTTTTTAACATGGTTCCCTAAGTCTAAACTTAGGAAATCTGGTTAATTAAAAGGTATTAATTAAATCAGGCGTGAATCTTCTAGAAGAAGACGAGGATCAACTCCCATTTAATCTTTAGTCCTTGATTATGTTTTAATCTTGGCCATTGGTGCTCCAACGAGAGATTATGAGGAGTTCGATGGACACTTGGCGAACATACTTATGCAATTCGATTTTGCTGGGAAGTCGATTTCTTGAGTAGCAGCTGTGAGTCGCTGGGAGTGACTTAGCAAAGTCGAAGCAGTGAGAGAGGGGCAGTAATAGGAGATCGGAGGAGGGTTTTCCAGATGCAGGGAGTGCAAGACAGAGAAGACAGAGAGAGGTTCAGAGAGGCAACGCATAGCTTCAGAGGGAGTCCGAGATTCAGCTGGGAAGTCAAATTCCAGAGCCAGAAGCCGGGGTGAGACTAGAGGGCCAGAGGAGCGAAGTTCCAGACAACATCAGAGGAGGTGATGCAAACCCCCTAACGCAGGTTTGCGTAGATTGACGCAGAGGCTGCACAAAGCCAGCGTGGGGCCAACGATCTAGAGCCTGGATCAGATTCAGATTACCAGATAGTGTGAGATTTTTCCTCACTGTCTCCTTGTTAGTATTTCTCTGTATTAGATTACTAGTGTGGGCATCTAACGATTTGTACTCGGATTACTACCGCATAATAAATAAAACCCTCAACTGCTACACCGATTTTCGCACATTGGGTTTTTCTGGAGACATTTGTCCAAAAACAACGGCGTATATAAGTGTGTTTATTTCTCTCCAGTGCAGTATTTAATTTTCCACAATATTTTATTTTGTGTAGGTGTATGCATTTCAATATTTGTTGTAGAAAACTGCAAGTAACTTGTTCAAGTAATTTAACAAGTAGGAGAAATATTATCAGTTTACTGTAGTAGGAATCGAGTTACCATTTTTTCACAAGAGAGATTATAGAATGCCCAATATTAGAAGATAAAATCAACTAATAACACCATAAACTTACTCATTGATGCCATTATCTTGTTCTCCTTGAAGCACAATATCAGAATCTGAGTGATCCTGCTCCAAAACCAGCTAGGGTGTATAGTTTCAAAACTGAAACCAACAACTAAGAATGAGTGTTTTCTCAAAACACTAGATTCTTTTCTCAAGAGCTCCAAAATTCTAATTTTCAAGTGAGCAAATATAAGAATGAGGAGACAGTGATTTTCCCTTTTTTATAACTCCTTCGCCTTTTCATTAGCCTAGGACTAGCCACCACTTTAACTTTTGTAATGTTTTCTCTTAGGTGAATAATGTTCCCTTTATTATTATTATTAATCCATCTTAGCCTACGAGAACCTAATTAGGCTAGCGAATCCTATTCCTTATGTCTCCTAAGCAGATGGGAACATTTCACACATTACATAATTTGGGTCAAATGGAGGGAAACTTGCAATAAAAGTCAAATTTAGGGGCAAATGGAGGGAAACTTGTTAGCCACTCCAAATTAAAATTACGAGGGAAAAACCGCAAAGGGAATTTATAAAAAAGAGAGAGTAGATTCATTGTGGGCATCATGGATTGTTGATAATTGTGATTGTGGGCTGAGGTTCTTGGAGGGTTTTAACTTTGAAGACCCTTTTTCTCTGGTTGGTTTTTGTGGTGAAAGATTCCATGGTAGCCAATCCTCATATCTCTCTTACTACAAGACCGAATTATGCTTAGCATAACTTTCTAAGGTGACATTCTGTGGTAGTGAGGGCTTCTAAGGTAGAATTTTGTGGCAATGAATTATTCCAGAGGCCTTATTTGTGGCAAAAAATTTCTTCGAGGTAATATCTGTGGTGGTGAGATATTTTTGGGGCATGTGAGGGCTATTTTCTGAGGAAGCAAGGCTGAACAAGTCAATTCCCAATCCAATGAGGTAACTTGTAGTCAAGAGGACTGTTATGAAACCAGCTCAAGAAAAGATAGATCAACGCCTTAGAATTCAGCCTCTTCGAGGGGGCAACCTCCTTTACATTACATAAATGAACAATTCTTGGATGATACAAATGAAAAGACCTCCTTTCTATATATAGGAGTCTAAGGGGTCATAACATAATCAGAGCCGACATAACAATAATAATGTAAGGGCACAATAATAACAATAGTGGGCTTCTATGGGGCACAATAGTAACAATATGGGCACTACATGGGTACATCAATATAACAAGGGGGTTGTACTAATAACAATAAGGGGTTACACTAGTAGTATAGGGGCCTAACAAGGACACTATTTCTTGGGAAAGAACCCTGGATAGGTCAATCCCTAACTAACAAGTTATCTTTTGAGGCAAACATAGGTTGTTTTCTAACGCAACGAGGCTGAAATCCACCCTATGAGGCAGCAAATCAATGATTCGAAGCAATTAGAAGGTTGGAGATCCATTCTTTGTGGAAACAAGGTTGGAAACCCCTTTTTGTGACAACAAAGTATTTTACTTAGGGCTACGGGAGACCCATATAGGTTTGTTTGAAGTAAAGTGCAATGGGGAGCCGTTTCTCTGTGACAATGGGAGATCAAGAGGCCAATTCAGAGGTCATGCACAAACATAAAGTGGGGACAAACAAAAGTGTGCAAGGTTTAGGAGGGTGCTGGCTGATTAGGACTGAAGCAGCTAAGGCCATCAATAGTGTGGAGCAACCAGTGTGATCGATTAGTGTGGTTATGACAACAGGGTTCGGATGGGTCTCTAATTGGTGATGGTTAGCTATAGTTTATGTAGACTCTGTTACGATGTTGTAAATCTATAATCGCTTGTTGAATTAGCATTATATTATATATAGTTGTTTGTGGAATCAACTGGCTAGTAAACTCTTTATTTGATTGTTGTGTACCCAATTAAAGAGCATCACTATTTCATAGATTAATGAGTGTTATAATACTATGATGAAATACCATTCTTTCTTGTATTCATTGAAAACCCCAGATCAAATTCGTGCTCTATAGATAATTCTCCCAAGAGGGATATCACAGTCTATGTGGCTTTCCCACCAAATTTGGACATAACACTTTAACTTTAGTTGGGAAAATGATACTTATGCTCTTCTCCTATGTTATGAACATTAAAATGGACTTCTAATTGTTGAAACCTTGATTCCACTTAATGACATCAATCTCACCTTGATAGGGTTTGATGTCCATTTTTAATTCCACTTTGAGTGGAGATTGGAAAGAGGTAATGTTGGAACTTGGTCTCTCTTTCTCTGCTTTTTTTTTTTTTTGGCTCCTTTTTTGGTTCCTTCTTCAGTTCCCAACTAGAGCTAGATTCTATGTTATAGCCACCAAACTTCTTGAAAGGTTTGAACTTGCTCTCTACATTTGCCATGAGGATTGTCATGTTGCAAGAGATGTCCAAGATTTGTGGTTCCAATTTTGAAAATATATCCTTTAAGGCATCCATCGGTTTGATATTGTACTTATTCACTAGGGGTAGGGTTTTGCGACTTCTTTAAGCCAATCTCTAGATCCTACAATTGCCCACAAAAATCTCAAAGAAAACTTGGTATCATATTAATATGATTTGTGAATTGTTGTGTATATTCCACTACAATGGTTTGTCATAACAATTCTTACAAGTTTTTGTAAACTCTTTGTTATGCATTGTTTTACTTAAGATTAAGATTTAACATTACTAGCTAAGTGCTCAAAATAAGGCAATAAGTTGAGTTTGAATACCACACCATCCACACAAGGAACACAAGATGTGCCACAGGAAACCCAATATGGGAAACCTAGCGAAAAAGTGAGGACTATGCCTTGCCATTTTCTTCTTAGATAGGATATGTAAATACAAAGAAAGGTGAAGTCACTATGGAGTTGCCATTAACAGTGTGGCCTATATGATTGTTTAGGCTCTTCTATTTCCTCCATTGTGCTTCAATATCCCACTTCCTTTGCTTGACTCAACCATGGAACATTGAATTTGAGACAACAAGAATGGAACCTTTTCCGTTCCTAATGGCCCAATATTTAACAGGTCTTGTTAACCATCTAGGGTTATGGTTAGGGTTTTTGCATGCCTCAACTCCCAACTAGGGTTAGGGTTCTGGACCCCCTCAAATCAAATTAAAAAGATGTCTTGGAAAGAGCTATGAAGATAGGATTCAATCACGCTCATGTGGAACGACACTTGGGTGTTGGAGTTGCTTATAGGTAAGAAGTCAATACTATTTACTGAGTATTTCATCTCTAGAGATGGAGATTCATGTAATGATGAAAACTAGGTAATGGTTGATAGAAAACTTCAATAGAGGTTGATAAATCCTCATCTTTCTATTAGGTGGACAAAAGATCGATTTGTATGTTACAATTAGATCGTGGCAGATATAGTTTAGTGGAAAAGTGTGATTGGGTACCATTATCAACTCGGATAATTGAAGGGTCTTTTACATGGATCTTTGATCCATCTAAATCTCTATTTCCAGATAGGCAAATGGATTTATCAACCTAAATATAACGTTGATGTTTTGTTGGGTAAACTAAGGTGAAGTTCGTTGCAAAGGGATTTGCACAACGGGAGGGGAGAAACCATAGGAGACATTTATCCCTATGATGAATTTGGTAACATTTAAGTTAGTTCTATCCATGTAAAAAGAAATTTACATGTTGGAAATTTTGCTGGAAATTTTGTTAGATGGACCAGAGTGCTTTCCTCATCATTGACTTAGAAAGTTTGTATGTATCACTTGCATAGGTGCCATGTAGTAGGTAAGGAAGCATTTCATGTGCATGCTAGTGAAGGCCTTTTATAGATTAAACACAAGCCTCAAGTGCCTAATACATGTGAACAAATTTCATTTGGATGAAAAGTTTATTTCCATTCAAAAAAGGTTTCGTTTCAAAACTTCTTTACTATGGTTATGGGTATATTGATTGATTATCTAGTAGAAGGATATAACATCCTAGTCATGAGTAGGGGAATTGGTCACAAACAATTAGTGTTGCACTTATCGCGATACTATTGCCAAAACCAACCTTGGGGTTAATATTGGCAATAAATTATCGTGATAAATTTCCCTTTTGAAATTATCGCCCTATCTCTATCAATTTCAACTTATTACCAATTTTTTTCTATTGACCCTAATTTTTGAAAAGTGAGTTAGGGGATTGAGCTGTGAGGATACTCTGACTATTTATATCAAGCAAACAAGTGGAAATCTATTGTTTTCATTTCCCATTGTTCATCTCATGAGATACATACCCTAGTAGTTAATGGTAATATTGAATTCTTAAAGCAAAAGGGACATCCTTCAACTTAAATTTTTAACATTACCATTAATTGACTTAGGATGTTTGAGAGTGGCTTTGACCTCATTGGTTTTCATATGGAGAAAGTATACTTTTAGATCCCACTCAAAATTTAGCAAACTTAACAGTTTTTAGGATTATAGGATTGGTAGGATTGCAACGTTTCTACTGGATTCTGTGATGTACAAGGGCATGGAACTAACATTTAATCAAGACCACCAAGCCCTCTATGTATCTTGATGTTGGTGGCATTGACTGTTGAGCTCCTCCTTCATGACCCTAGTAAAAATGTACACTTCACTCTTGATGGGGAGGATCCCAGTACAGTTAATGATTTTGATGTTATGTAGCTCTTTGTTGTAGCATGATTTTCTTTGGATTTCTAAGGCCATTTACAACCTCTCTATTGATCTATTTTGATTCAGAGATGGATTGCACATATTTTGGTTATATGCAGCCATACATGAGAAATTTTGCATTTTTGTATATAATAATTTCGATTCATATGGATGCACATGAATTATACTTTATTTTCAAATATGTATTTTTTGGTTGATCAATCTCTTGGTCTAGTTCTGATAAAATTGTTGGGGACGTTGTGATAATTCCCATCAAGCAAACAAGAGGAAATCTGTTGTTTTCATTGCCGTGATTCATCTAATGAGATACATTTTTCTTATATGATTTTGTATCATTCTATTAGATCTAATGGCTAAAGACGAATATCATATATCAATAATGATATTTGATGTATCACTTGACATCTTATACATCTTATATATCGATTTTATTTTCATATTTATGTAGCAATGTGTTTGTTTGAAATTGATGTTGTTTTGTATGGAACTACCTTTTTTTGCTAAATAGGCTAGTTTCGTAGATTGGGGCAACTTAATATTCAACCAAAGGGCCCTACTAATGCCATTTAATTAATGTAATGTTAAATTCTTAAAAGTACAGTTCTCCTTTACCTTTATCTTAAAAGTACAGTTCTCCTTTATCTTTCATTTTCATCCTTATTCTTAATTTTTTCACAGCTGCATAGATCCATCGTAATTCTATATCTACCAAGCGTTGAGAGGGACCAAATCTATCAAGGTGGAATCCTCCTTTTGAGTGAAAAACTTTAGGAAAGGTTTGCACCTAAAGAGATTTGATCCCTCTCAACACGATAGATTCAAAAATAAAAATGAATATTTCTATTAGAAATATTATTTATTTTTAATTCTATTAAAAACCCTCATAATACAAATCACTACATATATGAGCGCATGTCAGTTTAACATGTTTTATAATTTATTTATTTAATTTTTTGATGTGATATGCAAAATATATATATCTTAACTGCGAAGTTCTTATATGTTTATTTAGAGTTTATTAACTAAATAAACATGAATTTTATGAAATATTATGCTTATGAATATGAATCATCATTGTTTTATATATATATATATCGTAACTGCAAAGTTCTTATATGTTTATTAACTAAATAAACATGAAGTTTATGAAATATTATGCTTATGAATATGAATCATCATTTTTTAATTTATATAGGAAGATTGGTTTATAATTTATAGCTATATTTTATTTTTTTTAGATATTTCCCCATCTCTATATATAGAAATTTTTTATCTCTATTCTTTAAACTCAAATATACATATAACTACATAATAATGCATATGCCTTTTCTTTGACCATTTTATATTTATTGTTTGAATGATTGTTTTGAATGTGATATGATACCTAAATGTGCGTGTGTTTGAAAAATAATTATTATAAGTATTAAATTTTCATATTGTTATTAACTAAATTTAAATATGAAGTTTTGAAATATTGTTGTTATGAATAGTATTATCGTTATTTTAGTTTCCTTTAATGTGATATGCATATTATGGATTTTTTCCCAAAAAACTGTTTGTAATTTTAATAATAAAAATAAAATTGCGATACAAGAAATTGAATTGAGCCAACTTATTACTTTTCTTGCTTTTTAGTTTTTAGTACTTTTTTAATCAAGCGGACATTGTGTTTTTTATTATTATTTTTTGATCTAACGCTTCATTGATCTAATGCTCCAGTACAACAGCTCCCCCATACTGAGTTGTAGAGCACCTATCGGTGCAATTATCGTTATTTGTTTCAGGATGCTTGAGAGTGTTTCCAATCTCATTGGTTTGCATATGGAGAAAGTAGAACTTTATATCCCACTCAAAATCCAATGAACTTAACAATTTTCAGGATTTCATGATTGGAGTATTGCAATGTTTCTATTGGGTTTTGTCATGTATGAGGGTTTGGAAACAATATTTAATCAAGAATACTAAGTGCTCTATTCACCTCGATTTTGGTGGCAATGATTGTTGAGCTCCTTTGTCTTGACCCTAGTAAAAACTCACCCATCACTCACATAAAATCTCGATTTGACATGCTAAGCTTTTTCAATTTTATTTTAATGCTTAGAGGGTGATATTGATGATAGGCAATGATTTTGATGATATTTAGGTATTTGTTATGGCATGATTTTTTTTTGGACTCTAGAGGCAATCTAAAGCCTCTTCATTGATGTATTTTTGGTTCACAGATTGATCACACTTGGTGCTTTTTTCGTCATATGCACCTTTACTTGCTATATATACGAGGAATTTTACAAATTTATGTATAATAGTTTGGATTCATGTGGATGCACATGAATATATATGTTTTTTTCAAAATTTGTATATTTATGTATTTCTTGTTTGACCAATTTTTTTTTCCAATTCCGTTCTGATTCCCAGTTTTGGGATTGATCAGTTATGATAACATTGGATTAAGGTGCCAAGGCCAATAACTGATAATGGATTCAAGTGCACTTTGTTTTAATTGCTAGCAATTCTGAAAATCTGAATGGTTGAACCCAACATTGTATCAAAAGGACATCGAATTCAAAAACCATATACAAGCAACTTACATTTATATGTGACCCGGATGTGGGTGATTATCCAGGTAATTAATACAAGACGGTTGGGCGGTGGATGGGCTGGCGACATGGTCGCCTGCGTCCTCCCCCAAGCCCACCTGAGGCACATTCAAGGCACCTTACAGGAGCCATTAAATGCGTCCCAAGGCCGAGACTACTCCACCTCTTTCATAGCTATGGAGTCTGCAGAGCATTGTGTTATCCCTCCCCCCTTGCTCTACTGTGTTTGCCCTCTGCAAGCCTTTGAGCCATGCTCTCGCACTGTCACTGGCTGCCGATGCTGGCTGCTAAGCTGCATTGACCTGGGTAATGGATTTCATTATTCTCAAACCAGGCTCTGCAACTTAGCTCTGGCTCAGCCCTCCTCGGTCCATCCTCTGCACGATTATTCCACCACCTCCCCTGCTGCTAACCTTGCCTTCAAACCTGCCATGGTTCGTCATTGAATGCGAAGCAGGAGGGGAGGCACGCGCGGCGGAAGCATCCGCCCTCCTGTAACTCCCAGCCCTGATTCTGTTTCCCTTGCTTCTTCAGTTGACAATCCCAATCCATTCGGCTCTTTCCATGGCCGATATCCAGATACCAGAAGCGGAAGGGGAAGAACTCGATTTCAAGGTTCTGAATGGAGGGACGTTGTAGTTCATACAACAAACTTCCCCCTCCCCCTGCATCCAACACCCCATACCACTCAATTTTGTTTTCGCAGCACTTTGAACCGGCCCGTCATAACCGCTACTATCACTATTACATTTACCGAAGAAATGGACCCGCCGACACCTCTGTGTGCACACAAAGAAGAGATGAATAGGGCAGCTCCAAGCAACAGAGGTGTTTGCAGCCTAGGTGAACAGCAACCCGACGTTGATAGAGCCACCCTGCATGGCAAAGCACTGGTTGGCAATCAGCAAGCTGTTGGGAGCAATCTTGGTGACACTCAGGCTTCAGGCAGCCGACGAGGCGACACGTCTGGCTTGCATGCGGGCACGGGGAACACTAAAACCGTCCACCCAACCAAGGGCGACGACACGTCCGCTGAAGAGGATGATTGGTACAAATATGCGTGCAAGATTGAAGAAGAACCGACCCCGGACAACCTCTAGCCCTGACACTTGGCAGCCAGGTGTCGCTTTTTTTTTCCAGGTGGATGCTTCTCATGCTGACTGGGAGTTTACGGTTAAATTTATGTTTTATGATTAGATCTATGCAATGTCTGAGATTTCATTTTGTTTTTTGGTCAAAACTGTTAACCCATATGTGGGTATTTTTGATTTCCTGGACTGGTTTCCCCTCTATTGGGGCAGTCATAGTTAGACCGAATTATTTTGTGATGGTTGTTGCTCAGTACTTTGGAGGCCAGGCCAGGCCTCTCTGTAATTACCTTCTTTGTATCATATTAATAGATTAATCTTACTTAGAAAGAAAAAACTTACATTTATATGTGTGCAGACATGGATGGCTGTAGGATATACTACACCATCCTTGCATATTTCAGCGCTGTGGCCTAATTGTGCTCTAGCTCTATTTGTACTCTGCTTAAATTATCAAAACCTATCACTTGTCATATTATTATGCAATTTTAAGGTCACGGCCAAGCCAGATACCAAATTTTTGTATGAGACCCCCTTGTTTGTGGGACAAGGGACCCAGCTCCGTGGAGCGATTTGACTGCTAAGTCTACAAAGGCATACGTACTCTATCCCCTTCTGGGTTTGAACCTGTGACCTCTTAGGAGGAAACCAATGCTCTTAACCATTAGGCCCAGTAGAATAAGGCAGACCTGCCAGAGAAATGCCCACAAGCTTGGACATCCTGGCTATTGGAGCAGACTTGAACTCGATAGAAGAAGCTTCCCCAAGCAGACTGTGAGACTTTGCGAGCCCCAAAGATGGCCGAGGTATCTAATTTGCCCCAATTTACACTATGCAGGCTCAGCCCTTTGCCATGAATGTGTAAGAGTAAGTCACAGAGCCAATTATCACCAAGAAATTCAAAAAATTTAGTCCGTTCAGAATTAACATGCGTAGGACGCCATTGGGAGCAATTGAGCAACAACTCACATTGTATATGCGATTGGGAACTATGGCAGAAAAGGCAGGCGCAAGCCATGAATTTAATTCGAAAGCCAGAGAGCCCACACGCAATGTCATTATGGCCATTCCATCACTAAACCAGGTGCAAGGTTAGATTGGGGCTGGCTGTGCCATCTGATCTGGACTGTTAGAGTATGTGGAGTTATCAGGAAGAATTACCATGCATTAGTCATGTTCGCTCCTGGAGCCATTATGCCCATTTTGATATGCCCTTCTGTTGATTAAGTATAATGTTTTTGCTCATATTCTTACCAAAACTATAGTGATGCGGTCTTAACACAGGAGACCATTGCATTTTTGTTGAAGCTAAGGGTATATTTCTCCATCCAGGGGTGTCATTTATATCTGTTTGACCCACTTTTAGGAGGCAGGCCAGATTAGCTTGTCAATCTGCTTCCATGTTTTGACCTTTGAGTATATGAAAAAAGAACTTGAAGAGGAAGTGTTCCATTACACATGCGAATCATTGAAGGAGTTTGAAGTGGTTCTCTTTAGAAGATGAGCCTTTGTGCAAGTGTTGAATAGTAAGGAGAGAGTTTCCCAGGATTACGATCTCAGAGATTCCCATATCTTTGGCCAATATTAATCCAAGCACATACATTTCATCTTGATTATTGGTCTTCTTTTCGAACCCCCAGAAGTACTTAATAGCTAGTTTTCCTTCATGATTAAATATAACTCCTCCCCCTCATTTCACCCCTGTTCTGTATACTCTTACTTACTCGTGGTAATTTTGCATATTGTTTTATCTCGAGACAATATTTTTTCACTGTGGACAAGGCCAAAATTCTCTTTGTGCTCACATCTCCGAGTAGATTTCATCATCCCGAGTCCTCAGTGATTCCAGGTACTGACCCCTTCTGCCCAAGCTTCATTTTTTTTCCATCTCTTGGGTTATTGTTTTCCATCAACCTACAAATGGTTCATTTCTTCCTCTTGTGGTTTTTGGCCTTTGTTCTTCAAGTGGATCGTCAATGGACTGTTGATCTCAAACTTTGTCAAGATTTATCTTGTTTACAAAGCTTTTGCAGGGGTTATTTTGGATCCATTTTGGATAACACATGTAATCAAAGTTTGCTAGCAACTTGCTTAATATCCATCTTCAGGACAAGTGATTTCAGGTACTGACCCTTCTTCCCAAGCTTCATTTTTTTTCCATCTTTCAGATGTCAACCTACAAATGGTTCATTTTCTCCTCTTGTGGCTTTTGGCCTTTGTTCTCCAAGTGGATTGTCAATGGACTATTGATTTCAAACTTTGTCAAGATTTATCTTTTTACAAAGATTTTGCAGGGGTTATTTTGGAACCATTTTGGATAACACATGTAATCAAAGTTTGCTAGCAACTTGGTTAATATCTGTGTGCGTAGGTTTTCATAGTTAATCATGATGATGCTTAAACTTTCTGGAGACAAACTGTGTAAGATTTTGAAATGTCCAACATTTTGAGTGGCACACATCATTACGGACAAATAAAGCTGAAAGAATGATAGAAAAAGAGTTTTGGTGTTAAGATTTTATAGGGTGAAAACTATTAGATAGCTGTTGTGCAGTATGAGTAAAATAATCATGAAGCCATTGTGGAATAATAATAGCCGTTTCAGATATTTGTTTTGGGGGGTGGGGTTGAAAAGCCTGTCTGAATGAACATATAGCTAACACATTCCACAACTGCATCTCCAATTCTAAACACTTTGTTTGCTTTGACCATCCCTTAATTCTTGGCTCAGCACCCTATCACTCTTATTCTGTTATTTGCAAAGCACTGGAAATTGAAAAACATCCTAATCATTTTCATTGGGAAGATGGCTACAAACTTAGACATCTTGGAATCTCACCATCCATCTTCTTGTTCAGTAAGCCTTCTGCCTCTTCTGCATTCTTAGATTCTTTTCACTCCTATCTGGATTCCCCTCTACCTCTTTTATTTTTCTTTCCCATCTGGCTTGTATCCTCTGCCCACTAATGTTTTTCCTGTTTCCTTGCTCTTTTCAACGTGCACAGCGCCCTGCCACAACCCCACATCCAGCATAGGAAATGTAAGGGGAGGCAAAGACACTAACTATGGTATCTCCCGGTCAATAACTAACTATGGCTCTTCAAGAGATTGGATGGCTTTAAGGTCAAGCGGGGAATTCTTTTGATCTTTTATAATTGTGTAAATGCTCTACATAATTTCTCCTCAATTATCTGGGGCTGACCCTCACCGAGGTATCACCTACCGTCACACCAGACCTTGCCCTCTTATTCCCGGTCCGCCTTATAGTAAAGGTCATGACTTGTTGACTTTCCCAACATGCCCCTTTCTCCCCCAAACACACATTTCTCTAGCTTGACCAAAATTCCTATTCTAGAAAATTTTGAATTAAGTTTTGATTTTTTCCTTTATACACATTTCTCTAGCTTGACCAATTCCTATTCTAGAAAATTTTGAAATTAGTTTTGATTTCTTCCTTTATACCTCCCATTATATATTATAATTCAATTTTCACGTCAGCAATGTATGGCTATTATTATTTCATAATGGTTTCATGATTATTTTACTCATACGTCACAATGGTTATCTAATAATTTTCACCCTATAAAGTTTTAATCCTCCTTTCTATCACTCTTTCAGTTTAATTTGTCTCTGATTATGGATGGAGTTCCCACTCGAAAACTTTGAATGTTTCAAAATGTTGCAGTTTATCTCCAGAAAGTTCATACTTCAACTTGTTTAATAGTCTTAGAGTCAAGAAGGATCTATGCTAGTCTAAACATAGACAAATACATATTTTCAGATGCGTAAATTCTGTCATGTAAATTCCTAACTGAAAATGGTATGAAATTAAAGAGGATCTTATGGTCAATGGATTCAAGGTTCAGCTCCCCCAATAGGCACAAAGATGTTGGGCCCAGATGCCAATACATGGTGGTTTCGATGGAAGAGTGCTTGTATTCAGTGATTCCTCCCACAAGGGCTCGTATGCTTGTTCAAGTGGGCTGTTTTGGTGCCTGGGCCCTGACCAATTTGTGGTAGTTATAACTTGTAATGCTTCTCTTGCACTTAAGAAAGCACTTTCAAAAAAGAGATTATGTCCTATGGTCTAGGAAGATCCTGCTGCTGACCTAAGCAACTCTTTAGAAGCAAGCGTAATTTATTCTGGAGGAAATGAAATTATTTCTAGGTTTCCACAACCACTTTAAAAGGGAGTCTGTACAGCTGGAAGAAAGTAGAATAGGTCAAATAATTGAAAGGGAACCCAGTATCATCCTAAAAGCAGATGGAACTAAATCATTTGACTAGAGCTTACTTTTATGAGTATTTATGATACTTATTACTGCTAGGCATTTGTCCCGAGAGATCACATTGACATTAACTGGTGCTCACTACAGTTTATCTGTATTGAGCTGTTTGGATGTGCTTCATGGATCATATCCTTGCAATGAGTTGTAATGGTCTTATAATGACTAGAGCTTACTTTTGTGTGTACTTGTGATGCTTATTACTGCTGAGCATTTCTCCCAAGAGATCATATTGACATTAACTTGCGCTCATTGTAGTTTTATCTGTATTGATCTGTTGGAATGTGTTCCATGGTTTATATCCTTAGACTGAGTTGTACTGATATTTTTCTCTAACTTATTTCTGTGAAGGTGAATCCACCTCTCATTTGCTTCTTTATATAGCCTTGTCTGTGACTATGATGTGCATTGCATTGTTATGATTTTGATCCCTTGATAGATGAAACATGTAGAATTGATAAGTAGGCCAGCTGAGTTCCTTTTGTATGCCTTTTTAACAGACCAATTCACGTGCCTAATATATTTTATAATCCTTTGAGCTTGCAGAGATGCAAATGCAGGTGAACCTGTATTATCCAATGAAGCCTTATCTGGAAATTTAGACCCCTCTGCTGGACCTGTGCAGCTTGCAGATTTGCAGAGAATATTGAGTAGCCTGGGTAAGTCAGTCGTTGTGCAGTATTTCTTCCTAGTCTCAAGATCAATATGTCCTATTTTGTGTGCTTTTGGGCCACAGTTTTGTTGTTGTTTATAAATTATTATTTGTTTGTTTGATGCAGAAGGGAACATTTCAGCAGCAGAAGATACAGGTATAATATTGAGTTGCACACAATTTGATATCAGTTAACTCCAACATAATAAATATCTTGCTTTGATATATGGCAATAGTCTCCATTTTGTTGGCTATTAAATTGAAGTTTAATTCAACAGGGCCAAGTTTAGGGGATATTCTGAAGCCGGAACTAGTTCTGCCATTGCTGGAACAGTTCTCTCTGGAAGAACGACTTGCACCATATCTGCCAGAGGTGTGCTAAATAATTATGCAGTTGAATCCCCTTTCAAAAGGATACTTTTTGGGAGGATGATATGACGAATTTTGAATTTTGAGCATGTGGCAGGGTACTTGGACTCGTGAAGCTTTTCTGGAACTACTGCAAAGCCCTCAGTTCCGTCAACAAGTGGAAGCTTTTAGTTATGTGCGTCCTTGTCTTTCCTATTCTAGTAAACCTTACTCCTTGTTCCTCTAAGTGCACAAATGCTTGAAAATTTGTTCATTGGGAAAACGGAGTGGTTTGTTAATAGCAGTTTTTTAAATTTTATTCAATTTGGGTTTCACCTACAAGGTATTTTGGCTTATGATGGTAATTTTTCATATTTTGTTCTGAAGGTTCTCCGGACAGGCCAAATTGACTTGTCCCAGTTTGGGATTGATCCTAGCAAGTGTAAATTCCTGAGATACCTTACTATATTAATTTCCTTGTTTGTGAGCACTGTTTGGTTTTGGTTTATGTATACTTGTATATTGAAGTCTGTTTATCATTATTCTTTTAGGCGAACATGTTCTGAATGCCTGCTTTTGTACTTCAAAATTTGCGACTCTGAACTGATGAATTTGAGTTCCAGATAATTTCACTGTGGCATCTTTTCTGGAGGCCTTAGATGATGCAGTTGTAAAGAACCCAGAAACAGGTGGTGCGATTGATTCTTTAGCTGCGTCTGCTCAAGAAAGTAGGCAAGAGGATAATAAAGACATTGATTGTAATTCTCAGAAAAAAAGTGCCGGTACAGATTCGATGGATGAAGGCCATTAGTGCAGAGTGTATTTTTCTCTCACTAATTCACTTTTCCTATTTCTTCACCCTTGCCTCCGATTGCTTGCTGGAGGAAAAGTAAGATGTGGGTGGAGTCCTTGCTTTGAGAATGTTCTATTATATGAGTGTCAATATTTGTATTCAAGTATAATTACTAATCTAATTTGTGTACCCTTGAAAACGTGTGTTGTTTCATTGTCACACTGGTAACCTCTACTTCGCATTATTTGGAGTTTGTTTTATGCATTCCTTTAATTGCTTCTGCTTTCTACAGTAGCAGTAGTGATAGCTAGGTCAAGTAATTTTTATCAGATCTGTTAATGGGTTATGCACAATTCATTTAGCTGTTTTGTTTCGGTTTGTTTGTTGTGGAAAGATTGGGATGGTTGGTCCTCAGGGACATGTGTAGTGTACTTGCATTGTCTTCTTGTTAGTGGCAAGCATTTGATTTATCTCAACATGAGCAAATATTAACAAAGATTGTTTGTGGATTTATAATGGTCGCTTGTAACTGGAATCCCAATCTTCTCTTTGTTGGAGAATCTAGTAGGCAAGCTTATTAAAATAATTCTCCTTATCCTTCATAAAAGCTTGTGAATTTATGTTATCTTCTTTTATTCTTTATTATATTCTTTTCATCAAACAATTATCAAGAGCATAAACCATGAAGATCATAAAAGACAATGGACACAAAATATAGGCTCCAAGCCAAGGCAAAACCCCTCCATCGGGAAAACCCAGAAAGAATCTCCTCTTCTTATAGAATCAGATCAAATGAGAAGTTCAAGACCAAAACTTCAAGACCAAGACCTCCTCCAAGCACCAAGTCAGCCCTCCAAAGGTTCCTCCTTGAACAAGCTCAAGTCAACAAAAGTCAAACTTCAAAATTCCTGTTCAAAAAAGATGTTTGGCCCTCTATTTCAGACCTGCAGTTTGGTCCTGCAATTCTCGGCGTCCTAGTAGCTGCAGAAACCCTAGCTTTTGCACGTGTGAGAGAATCCAAGCACAAGATCAGATTTTCTTCTTTCTTCTTGACTTTCTCTTGCTTCCTTCACCTTCATTCTTCTTGTTTCTCCTTGCTTGATTGAGATCGAACTTCTGAAGTGTGTCCAAAATGAGTCGAATTCATCTCCTTTATATACCCTTCTAAAGAGGTCGAATAGGCCTCTCCTAGGCCAACTTTTCAATGGCAGGGCTGACTTGGTCTTGGAGGTCAAATTGACTTTCTAGATTCAAAAATAATTTTTCTTTCTTGTTACAAATTGCCCAAATGGGTCTTATACATATGACAAAGACTCCCTTGACTTGACAAGCCCTAGAAGCATGAAGAACATGCTTGACCTAGTGACAAATCAATTTGAGCATGAAACCCATGCTTCAAATAATAATTCTCCCCCTTTTTATAAATATATACAATGTCATAATTACAAAATAAATTATGAAGATCGAATCTAGTTACATTCTCCAACACTCTTTCCCTCTTAAGATAGACCTGCATGATAAATGTTTTGGCAACGTACAACTGAATCATTTTTGGCTCATCTATTGCTAAAGATTAATTATGGGTGTAAAGGATGAGGGTGTAGGATGCTATAGTACTTCACACAAGAGAACTGCATCATAGGTTCCGCTGACTACTACTTTCAAGTTATTTTTTTCTGAAGTGCATTGCCTGGATCTAGTGGCTTATATTGGAGTTTGTTTCATCCATTCGTTTAATATCTTCCGATTTTCAGAACAGTAGTAGTGATAGCTAGTCCGAGTAATTTTTTTTACCTTCCATGCGAGTCATTGATTAGTTTTATCAGTTCTATTAATGGGTTATGTTATAGTTCATTAATCCGTTTTGATTGGGTTCAGTAAATATTTACAAGCATTGAATTCCAGTTAGAGGGGCAAGCATTTGAGTTATCTTGATTTATAATAAGGTTCTGCATGGATTTATAATTGTCATTTGTAATTTCCCTTTTAAGATGTACCTGCAAGATGAATGTTGAAACAACATACACATGAATTGTTTTTAAAAGGCTCAGCTATTGCTTACTAACGTAATAATAAGATTAATTATGAGTGTAAGGGATTTAGGTGTAGGATGCAGTAGTACTTCATAATCAGACCTGCATCGTAGATACAACTACTTACCACCGCTTTCAAATTAGGTTTCTCTGAAGTAGTGTCTTTGATCTCCACGTGGATCATAGAGAGGAAAGATTAGTGTATTAATAATGAAAACGCTGGCGTATAGTGCATGTTTTGGTGTTGAAACTTGTCCTAAAATTCAATAGGATGGATTACCCCGAGATTAATTGTTGATTTGTGTGCATGTTAGAGCAATATTAAGTGGAAAACTAAGTGCAGAACCAAGTCTACCTCAACAAATTGAAGCACGGTTAACAACAAGAAAATGTCAATTCTCATTTATGCTTGTCATCTGGGGAAAAAGAAAAATAAGGGGGAATTGAAACTGTAGAAATGTACGTATAAAGAAGGAAAAGTTGAATATTAAAAACCAAAAAAGACTTTCTTCTTATTGGTGTTATGGGGGAATACTGCTGGGTTGGATTTCCACTTTTCCTTTTGTATTCATGTCTTGCTATCTGAGATTTATGGCCATATTGTTTTGTCCAATGGGGGACATACTTTCTTCCCTTTCTTCCTTGGTCTGGATGAAAATATTACACGGCAGAATAGGCTGAACATTATTTGTTATTTTGCTTTTATGTTGTTTGTTATGGTTAGGCTGATTTTTGCATTTATGCTTGGTTTTTTTTTTTTTTTTTTTTTTTTTTTTTTGTTGTTTTAAATTTTAAATTCACTACAATATGGTAATATTTGATGCTGGTGCACGCTCCAGTCTGGCTGAACGGGTTGATTTTTGCATTTGTGCTTTTGTTTTTTTAAGATTCATTGCAATATGGTAATGGCTGATGCTGGTGCATGCCCCAGTCTGGCTAAATAAATTAGAAATGTACTTGTTTATTTTTTCTTCAAATTGCATTTCTTTTGGGTTGTAAAATAACTGTTTGTGATTTTTTTTTAAATTATGTATCTACCAATGGTGAATAGGTAATTCATTAGAGTAATTTGGGCAAGACCCAAGATCAAACCTACCTGCTGCCACTATAACACCAAAAGTATATCCAACAGCCCATATGCCATATATGCCACTAATTTATGACTCAGCAAGAGCTGAGACTACACAAGGGCGGGGGAGGTGAGCCTTATCACAATGGGCCAAAGATGTCCCCTGTTGGGATTTGAAACCGGGTAAAGGGGCTAACTGTTTGTAAAATCTGAAAAATAAAAGTCAATGAATTAGTGGGCATGCCATCTTTATCCATCCCTTAGGCCAGCCTCCTGTGAAAGGGCTATGTTACTCAAACTCAGCATGCACTGGACATGGGGAGGGGGGATAAGTTACAAGCTTGTCCAATTGAACTAACCAGAGACTACCTAGCTCATAAAACTGCAGTGGCAAAGAAGAAAATACCTACTGGGGTTTGATATAAACTACCAATGTTACGATGGACTGACAGACATATTTGTATACCGAACCAGTCATGATTGTGACTCTGTTTAATCTTCTGGCCCCTCTTGTAAAAGAAAACATACTTTTTACAAGATGGTAATTTCTGTTTCTAACACATTTTTCAGATCAAGCCCGTTCCAAAGAAAGAAGTTGAAATATTAAGTATCAATATGGAACATTTTTAGCTGTAGTCAGGGTTAGTTTGATGCAATGAGCCATCCATATTTTTTCTTTTAACATAAGGCGAGGAACATAGCAGGGGGGAACCCTAATCATCACTAACCCATATAATGTTGTAGTTTGTTACATCCAGTAAGATGAAGTTTGCGGTGCATAGGTCTTGAATTCAGCAACTGCTTATGCCAATAATGAATGACGTTTTGAAATGGTCTTCAGCTAATATTGCAACATCATTTTCCTACTCGCAATTTAGAGTCTGAACTTACAGGAAACAACGAACTGAAAACTTGCAATATTCAAAACGAGTGAATCCTCATTGAAATGCAGAATGCTTCCATCTTTTCATTGTGGTACTGGGTTGGTTGAATGCCATGATATTTGTCAACGTCTTCCTTCGCCACTATGTCATAAATACAACCACTGGGCTTTCCCGGGTTTTTCTTTGTGCTGACAGACACCGTCGTCACTGTCGAAATGCGGTGCAGTTGCAGATCCAAGTCTGGTCTGCTCAACTTGCAAAAGGCCAAGAGCTAGAATGAACTTGAGAGTTTTCTATACTAGATTAAGAGGGACAGGGGTCTCTTTCTTTGAACTCGAGAACTCATTTTGGCTCGTAGTTTTTGTAGAATTGGGACAAGATGATTGGGGGGTCCTCTTGTATTGTGGCCCACTTGGATTGCAAAATCAATCTAGTGCTGATCTACTGGGTAGATTTTCGTTGTTGCTTCCTATTCTTCCTGGACCTTCTAGGACTATGTGCAATGTGCCCTGTTTCAAAATAATCTGTGCATTGTGGTGAAACTTGCTCATAATTCAACTTCCAAGGCTAAGAATTGTTTTCACTTGTTGGAGTGATTGTGGTTGGAGACTCTTTGCTAAAATCCATTTTTATGCAAGTTTGAGCATAAATTGATATGTCGTGCCTCAATTTTTAGGCTTGCATAATGAAATTTTCATAAAACTGGTCTAATAGTTTGGAGAGGATAATTCTCAAAAATCATGGGTAATTTGGGAGCCTCACGTAGACAGAAGTTGATGAAAGAATATCAATCAAAGGGTTGAAAGGACTCCAAGGTTTCATGCACATACTTTTGTTACCCCAAAACCGTGGCCTTGAGTTAAGAATGAAATGCTTGTATTTTGCCACAACTATGAAGCTTTTTCTTCTGAAAAAAGAAATGCTTGTATTTTGCCACAATGAACTCAATTATGAAAATAACCCCTAGCATAAGGGTAGATGAAGGCATCATTTCTAATCATTAGCTTCAAGGAGCATAAAATCTAGCCATGAAGATCAACAAGCCAAGGCGAAACCTTGTTGAAGTGACAAATGAAGCCATTGGAACTATAGAAATGAGCCTCATCATAATAACTTCTTGCCCCATGGGAATGGAAAACGTAGGAGCTTCTTGTACAAGAATAGTTTGGAGAGGATAATTCTCAAAAAATCATGGGTAATTTGGGAGCCTCACCTAGACAGAAGTTGATGAAAGAAATCAATCAAAGGGTTGAAAGGACTCCAAGGTTTCATGCACATACTTTTGTTACCCCAAAACCGTGGCCTTGAGTTAAGAATGAAATGCTTGTATTTTGCCACAATGAACTCAATTATGAAAATAACCCCTAGCATAAGGGTAGATGAAGGCATAATTTCTAATCATTAGCTTCAAGGAGTATAAAATCTAGCCATGAAGATCAACAAGCCAAGGCGAAACCTTGTTGAAGTGACAAATGAAGCCATTGGAACTATAGAAATGAGCCTCATCATAATAACTTCTCGCCCCATGGGAATGGAAAATGTAGGAGCTTCTTGTACAAGAATAGTTTGGAGAGGATAATTCTCAAAAAATCATGGGTAATTTGGGAGCCTCACCTAGACAGAAGTTGATGAAAGAATATCAATCAAAGGGTTGAACGGACTCCAAGGTTTCATGCACATACTTTTGTTACCCCAAAAACGTGGCCTTGAGTTAAGAATGAAATGCTTGTATTTTGCCACAATGAACTCAATTATGAAAATAACCCCTAGCATAAGGGTAGATGAAGGCATCATTTCTAATCATTAGCTTCAAGGAGCATAAAATCTAGCCATGAAGATCAACAAGCCAAGGCGAAACCTTGTTGAAGTGACAAATGAAGCCATTGGAACTATAGAAATGAGCCTCATCATAATAACTTCTCGCCCCATGGGAATGGAAAATGTAGGAGCTTCTTGTACAAGAAAAGATAAGCAAGGGGACAAGCAGAGAAAACATTTGGGGCTACATCTTTGAAGGAAAGGTCTTCTAACATGCCGAAAGATCTAGCCAGAGTTACACAAGCGATGCATGTGAGGGCTTAGTTTTGACTAGCCCACTGCCTAAAATACCAATTGACGAAGATTTCATCTTTGTTGACGCCATTGAGGAGTAGACATAATTTTAGAGGCATAAGAGCACATAGCAAATGACTAGAGTTAAACCGTAGCAATCATTGCCATGCATACATCACACAATTAAATTCTTGAAATCCTATAACAATATTACAATTTTGAAGGTTATGGGGGTGGGCTTTGATCGACTTACATGTGCATAGGTCACAACATCGTTTAGTATAATCTCTTTGGATGCAACCACATATTCAAGCCCTACTTCAAGTTTACCCCATGGCTCTAGGTTAAAGCCTTCATGGGAATTGAACCTTGCCCAATGGTGAAAATTTTCTCACTTTCCATTATTGCATCCAATTCCTTTTGGCCTATATACACGTTTTAACCGAGACAAAAATATTATAATGACAAGGGTGTTGTAACATAACTAATGACAGTTACATAAATTGTCAGAGAAAACTAGGCAGTGCTCTATTGCTATGATATCAAAACATGCTATGTGTAAAACATTCCAAATGTTTTTACTTGTGGCTTGCGTGTAGAAAACTCTCAAGATTCTAATAACTTTCAAGTACATGAAATTCAATAGAAGACTTGGTTACTATTTTGTTCTTCTTAACCCACATTGGAGGCATGTGAGTTTTACTATCCCAAGTCCATTAGTTTGTTGCGTTGATACCCTATTGTTTCTTTGAAGTTTGTTTGTGTTGAATTGTTGGATGCCTAGTTACCGTAGCCTAAAGATAGAGTTTCTTTACAAAGGTTCAGAGCCAAGTTCCTCAACATATTACAATCAACTTCAAGGATACTTGTTTTTCGCTTTTGATGCATCAACATGTTCATGTTGTTAGCATGTTGCAATATACAATGGTGCTCAATTTTGTTTATATTAGAAGTAATTGATAGCAAGGTCCTTTTGTTAAATTGTATGCCTACTTCAAGTCTTTGCAATATTCTTTTAAATTTAGAGATGTCTTTGTTATCCATGCTATGCTCCCCTGTTGTCCAAAACAATTGAAGAATGGCTTGATAGGGGGAATTCTTGTTATCCAATTGTGGAGGGGATAGTCTCTCTTGAGCTTTGAATGCTAAATTCAAACTTGAAACAAAGTTAGAACCAAAACTAATTTTCTTGCACCAAATAACTCTAACCTATTAAAATCAAAGAAGTGAAGACCAAGAGTAAATTTTCAACTTGAAAATTAACATAAAGAAAAACTAAAAGACTTCAGAGACAAAGAACTAGGAGGCTCTTTATAATTGAGACCATACACTTGCTAAAAGTCCATATGATTTTGAATTTGTCACAATTTATTACCTCAATGCAATTTCTCGAGACTAGACTTCATGATATAGAACTTGCAAATGTAGAAGCATGGACGCTTTCTCCAAATGCATTCAAACTATAAGAACTAACATTGTTAAAATAAAGAGAGATCTAGCGTGATGAAAAATAACGTAATGACCTCAACAAGAATCCTAGACATAGGGAAAAGTTTGAACAAAATTTGGGAGAGATTTGCCAATTCCCACCAAACTTCTGGTCCAATTCCCTCGAATTCCAACATTGGCCCAATTTGTTAGCCCATGGATAAGTCTAGGAATTAGACTAACAAACCCAAGGCTCTCATACTTCCCTAGAATGGAAGGCTTCATAATCAAAAAATGAAACCAGAGGAGTTTCTTGAATATTATGTTTAAAAGGGAGATCAACATATAGGCTAATGTAACTAGCACTCAAGTCAGAACCTTCCACTAGAATTGAAACACCAATCGCAAATCCAATACATAAGCCAACACAAACAATGTTAAGAAATAACCCAAGGAGAAAATTTGGGCATATCAAAGAATAGATTCTTGTTGGATTGAAGTTGCATGGGTGTCCAATTTGGTTGCCTTCACTCACCATTGTCCCATAGTGAAAAGACGTTGATTTGTAAATCACTATGGATATTCCATTGGTTAGTTTGTCACAACATATATGTGAAAATAAACCAAAATCTATACTATGAAGGGTTAATTCCTTTTAGATTCCAAATTTGTTATTGTTTTGTTGTTTTTACTATCAATAGGTAACATGTAGAAAAGAGAGAATATGTAAATATAATCACTTACAAACTATAACCAAGATATGCTTTAGGAAATCCTTACATGAGAAATCCTAGCTAGAAAGTGAAGCTGCTCTACTCTCTTTTGTTTGGAATTGAAATGATGCAAACAAATGAGAATGTACTCTTTATGAAGTTACTTGAGCCATCTGGCTCGTGGGTTGCTACAAAATACGAACCCCCTCTGTTATGCTCTCTTTATCTGCATTCAACCACTCTTCTCTATTATGAACTGAGATGGAAGCAAATAGAATGGAACCCGTTTTTCTCGTAGTGTCCCAATTATAACACAATCTGATAGCCAATTAGGGGTTAGATTTGACCCATTCAACCCCAAACATGAATTATGACTTGACCCTTCTAGAGTATTATTTATAGTGTCCATGTGGCTAGCCCCTTTTGCATGAGTAATGGGGGTTGATGTGACATCCTCTCGAATTATGTTGGTTAATCATGATAAGCTAACTTTTGGAGGCATGACTTTTGCATCCGAACTACGATTCACACAATTCTTGTATTGTTGGAAGGTATTCGGGTGTAGAACATTGTCACAAGGTTCAATTCTATGATGATAAAGTTTTACCCTCATAAAACATCATACAAGGCCTCAAAAGGTTTTAGACCCCAATTTTCCAAAGTGGGTCTTTCCCATAAAACTGCTCTTGTAAGCTAATTCCTACAATTTTTCCACTCTAAATGATCCGATAATCACCCTATGAGTGACATCAGTTGAAGTTTTATTAAACAAAAGGTATTACAGACTCGTGCCGATGTGTGTTCTGTGTTATTTAAGCCACAGATTGATCAAATTGCCAATACACAGACATTTAAATGGAAAGTCAACTGAGAAATACAGTAAGCAATCACAAAGACAAGCAATTTTAATAAGGAGTTCACCCTATTCTCCAGGGCTACGTCTCTGGTCCAGCTTTCAGTGGTGGCTTTGTTTTATTGTGTCTTTAAACAGAGAATTACAATGCAGGGACTCAATGTGAGTTCTCCTGATGCAGGTTTTGCTTGGCAGGGTGGTTCTTTGATTTCCCAAGCCACTGGAGTACACAGTGTCTTCTTCCCACCATCTCTGTGACCTTCTGGTCTACAGTGGTAAGAGCCCAACTTGGTGCTCAGCCCGGACAGATCCCTCTATGGGGTGGCTCGAATCTCTCAAGCTCGGTGGTGCTTGATGCTGCCATTGCGTCAGCTCGACCCTCTGTCTCGTCTTGCTTTTCTCTTGCTTTACTGCCTTCTTCTCTGTGTATTCCGTCCTCCTCTTGGGATTTTGGTCTTTTCTCCTTCGTCTCTCGGACTTCACTCTGACTTGACTGTGTATTCTGTCTCTATTCACGGCTTTTAGCCGTTCGTTTCCATGCTTGTTCGGTTCCTCTCCCGCCTCTATTGATTCACTTTCTGCAGCTGCGCTTGGAGTTCCCTGTTCAGCGTCAGCATGAACGCTCAGGGAGTGGCCACGTGTCCTCATTTGAACAATGCTAGCTTGCTCGTTGGTTCTTTTCTTTAGTTACGTCGTGGATGTGTTCTTCCTCCACTGTGGCAGTCAAACGTATTCCAAATCCCTTTAGAACGTGGCTTAATTCCCTGTCGATTCTGCTTCCTCTGTCGAGCGCAATCTTAGCCGTTCGATTTGGGCTCCCCCAGATCCAACGCCATACGCACGTCCCACGCGGTTGACTTGCTCGACCGATAACGCTCGATCAACGGCGGTTTTCTCTGACCTCCGTCGCCATGCGTCCATCGTTAAGTGGGATCCCTTCGCTCTCTCGAAAACCATTTACTGTTTGAGGGTGCCCCGATCAATACTGCCGGTTTCTATAGCGCGGTCCCGCCTTGTACGATTAGCGCTTTTTTCCTTCCCGGCCCGCGGTTCTTCGGTTCACCATGCGTCCAAGTGCTCGGGCTTCCCCCATTTCGGCCTTGTTCGCGCAGCCTTGCGCGAATCACGCATCAAAAATCACCTCCTTTTCCCGATCCGGGGCTCCCAGGGGCTACTTTGTCCTCCTGCACAGTCTCCATGGGCCTTGGTCAGCGTGCCTTGATTGAGGTCCTCGTCCTTCCATGCTGGCTGCCATTGCCACTGGTTCAGGGTGTTTTTGATCGCTGTTTTTGGAATTTTTAGAGATTTTTCCCGACCTGATACAGTCATGGTTCTTTGTCAATCTTTGATGGATCCAATTCGGATCATGACCTTCCCACTGAAAGAGCTTTTGGACCACCAAAAGTTGGTTTTCAAGCATCGACTAAGTGAGGGTATTGCTTTCTCACTTGTCCAATTTCAATCCACTTCGCACTGCTTGGCTTTGAACCTTTGAGCCCAATCCGGAGGTATTCCACTTGTCCACTGCGCGTCGTCCTTACCTTCCTGTCTAGCACTGTGTCTTCCCGTAATTCATTAAGATATTCAGGTAGCAGGTCATCAACAAAAGGTAATTGACTCTGCTCTTCAGGGTCCTCAATCATTGAAGGTTCAAACAACTTCAAGCAATTTGCGTTTACGACTGAGTAGACGTGCATGTAAGCTGGTAGATCAAGGCGAAAAGCATTTTCACCAATCTTCTCAAGTATCCTGAAGGGTCCATACCTGATAGGTTTTAGCTTTTTACCTTTTCTTTGCATCCTGTTCTTGCTGATATACAACCAGACTTGGTCTCCAACTTGACAACTATGTTCCATCCGATGCTTATCGTGCCTAGCTTTGTACTTGGCCTAGCTCTTTTCCAGTTGTTCCTGTACTGCCTAGTGGATCTCCTAGATCTGTTCAATGAACCTAGTTGCCTTGTCCACATCACTGTGTCTATCAACCATGGTATCTTTACCAAAGACAAATCCAAAGGAGACCTTGGTATGAAACCAAGATAGGTCTCAAAAGGAGATCTCTGTGTAGAAGAGTGTTTGGCTCTATTGTAAGCATGCTGCACATAACACAAGTGTTCATCCCAAAGCTTAGGGTGTTTGCTACAATATCCTCTCAGTCACTGGATCACCGTCCTGTTAACTACTTCTGTCTGGGCATCTGTTCGTGGATGAAACGCTGTACTTTTCTTTAATTTGGTGTCCATTAGTTCCTACAGACTTGACCAAAACTTCCCCACAAATCGGGTGTCTCGATTAGATACAATAAAAGTGGGTAATCCAAAATGAACCCATACATGTTCAAAGAACAATTTTGCAGTTTGTTCAGCTGTAATCTGTTTACTACAGGGTATCAAAATACACATTTTGCTGAACCTATCCACAACGACATATAGATAATCATGACCTTTTCTAGATTTAGGCAGTCCTCCAACAAAATCCATGGAAATGCTTTCCCAAGGGTGAGAAGGAACTGGCAATGGAGTGTACAAGCCTAGTTCTCTATTGCTGGGCTTGCTTTTCGCACACATAGCACATCCCTTTACATATCTAGAAACTGTCTCACTCATTCTCGGCCAATAACAGAACTTTTGCCGCTGTGCAACTGTTTACTTACCCCAAAGTGACCTGATACCAGAGAAGTGTGTGCTTCCCTAATTATCTTTACTGTCTTAGTTTGTGCAATGCAGAGCTTCCCACAATGATATAAGAGTCGGTCTTTCATGTGATAGTCCAATTCTTCTATTCTTTTGCCTTGACTCAAAGTTGCATATACATCCTTAAAGTCCATATCCTGAGCATACTGTTCTATGTAGCTTTCATGCAACACAAAATTATGCTTAAGTATGGTAGATGCATTTATAATGAGTCTAGATAACATATCTGCAACCTTGTTATGTATGCCCTTTTTATATTTGATGACTAAATGAAACTGTTGTAGAAATCCCATCCATCTATAATGTCTTGATTGCTGCAACTTAGTTTGGGAGTGTAGGTATTGAAGTCGCTGATGATCAGTATGTATTACTGTTTATTTGCCCATTAAGTAATGTTTCCACTTTTTCACACTCTGAACTAATGCATACAATTCTTTATCATATGCAGGATAGTTAACTACTGCAGGATTAAAAGTCTTAGAATGATAACATATGGGTTTACCGTGCTGTGTCAACACTGCTCCCATGGCATAGTCACTGGCATCAGTTTGGATCTCAAATGGTCTTTGTAGATCTGGCAGTGCTAGTACCGGTGCTGTACTAATATTTTCTTTCAAGGTGTCAAAGGCTTTTTGCTGTTTGCTTCCCCACTAAAACACCTTGTTCAATCCTGTCAAGGCATGTAAGGGAGCTGCAATTGAGGGAACATTTGAAATGAACTTCCTCCAATATTGCGCTGCTCCTAAGAAGCTTCTCACTTCTGTAGCAGACTTGGGTTTAGGCTAGTTTACAATCACTGCCACTTTAGAGGGATCTATTTTCAATTCACCTCCCCCTACTATATGACCCAAATAATTTAGAGAGGTTTTGCCAAATTCACATTTGGAGAGTTTAAAATAAAGTTTTTCTCTTTTTAAAACATCTAATGTCTGCTTAACATGCCTTAAATGTTCTTCCCACGTTTTACTAAAAATCAGAATGCCATCCAGATACACAATAACAAAATCATAAAGAAAAGGTCTGAGTACATTATTCATTAATATCATGAAAGTAGCAGGAGCATTAATTAGGCCAAAAGGCATAACCAACCATTCATACAATCATTGCTTTGTTTTGAAAGTAGTCTTCCATGCATCTTGCTCTGCGACTCTGACCTGATGGTATCCATTGTGCAAATCCAGCTTGGTGAAATAAACAACTTCCTTCAATTGACCTAAAAGATCATCTATGTGAGGAAGGGGATAACGATTTTTGATTGTTATTTTATTCAGTGCTCAGTAGTCAATGCATATTCTCCACGAGCCATCTTTATTTCTCACCAAAACGATTGGTGACCCACATGGTGATGTGCTAGGCTTGATGAACTCTTTCTCGAGCAACTCCTGCACCTACCTCTTGATTTCAACATTCTCTAAAGCAGACAACCTGTACATCCCAATGTTAGGCAATGGAATATCTTGTTACAAAATAATATCATGTACTATTCCCTTTTTGGGTGGCAGACCTTTAGGTTCTTGGAACAAGACATCATATTCTGAAACAATCTTTTCTATATCAGCTTGCTGATCAACATTATAGCCCTCAAATACATTGGTTTTATCAGGCTTCTTTTCCTTTACAACCATTAGTAGGAACTGTTTGCATGAATTTATCATTCTTTTCATCTGTTCTGAGTTTATGAGAGTATAATTATTCTTGAGCTTGTGAGCTCTCACAAAGTATTCGATTCCACCTTTAACAAGTAGATACTTGTTCTCAGCGCTATAGAAAATAGCCTTTCTATCATACAAGTAAGGACTTCCTAAAACAATTCCACATATATCCAAAGGAAGCACATCTAACTCAACCTCATCTACAAATGTTGACCCAAAAGAAAACTTGAGTTTGTACTGTCTAGTCACTTGTAGCCGTGCTTTATCGTTCAACCATCCTAATGGGTATGGTTTCTTATGAGGTGTAGTTGCTAATCCCAATTTCTTTACAACTGCTTTAGAAATTAGATTTACTTGTGAGCCACTATCAAACAAAGTATCAATCTTTTGATTTTTGGAAACAATTCGAATATGGAAAAGATCATGTCTTTTTCTCTCATGTTCTTCATCAATAACAGATTGAGCAGAATTATTAGTAGATGCTTCAGAATTCTTCCCTTTTATACTTATGGTTGCAATGATTGTTTCATCTCCCGAGTCTGACCCCAAATCTTTCTGAATAGCTGCAACATTCTTCTTCTTCTTGCCCTCAGACTTCTTAGGTCTCAGCTCTGGATGCAGAATCCAACAACGCTTATCATCATGCCCATCCTTTTTACAGTGAGTGCACGAAGCTTTGCTTTTCTGTGCAATGTTAGCCTTCCTTGCTTTCCACTTCCGCTTTCTTTTCTCCTTGCTCTTGCTTACAGTGGGTTGGGATGGTCCCCCAACTTCTGGATTTCCATTCTTTCCTCTAGCTTCTAGATGAGTAGCTTGTACAGATACCTCATCTATACTAGTGGGATTAAACATGAGGGTATGCCTCATGTAGCTGTGTAGACCACCAATGTACTTCAAAAGAGTTTTTGGTGAGTCTAATGAGATACCCAACATCAATGCTCTCTTTCTGAACTCTTGAGTATACCCTTGCACATTTTTCCCTTTCAACTACCGAAGAGTTTGCCAACTCATCATGGCTTGTTGCATGTAGGCCAGTGGATAGAACTGCTTTTTGGTTGCAACAACAAATTCACTCCAGATAGAGATGGTCTTACCATGCTTCTTCATGTCGGCTTGGGTTCTGCCTTCCCACTAAACCAAGGCAGTGCCTCCTAGGCGTAAGCTTTCCAGCTGAATCTTACTCTTGTTCGAGTCTATGTTCTATACCCTGCAATATACTTCAATTTGTCTAATTCAATTGTCCAACTTTTCAACATTTAGCGCTCCATCATATATAGGCAAATCAAATTTAACATCTAGTTTAATCAAAGATGCTTTCTTATTATGCACAGGGCTATTAGGAGGTGTGAGAGAGCTTTCCTTTTCCCCTTTCCTTTTGAGTGGTCATTGGAATGAGACTCATCTTTTTCCTTATCTTGTTTAGACCCCAATGAATCTTCATCCTTATGCTTTCTAAAGTCCCTATACATTTCTTCTACCATAGAATTTATAGCTATGAAACTTTCTATGAATTGAGGGTCTGGCCCCGTAGAACCTTCCTCTGACATTGTCTTCCGAGGATAGACTCTCCCAATTTTAGGATTAGTTTCCACCAACTCTCCTTCTCCTAATTTGAGCTTTGATCTAGTGATAATTCACAACTAAACCAACACAAGCTTGTCTAGCCTTACAACCTACTGCTCTGATACCACTTGATCTAATAATCACCCTATGAGTGACATCAGTGGAAGTTTTATTAAACAAAAGGTATTACAGACTCATGTGCCAATGTGTGTTCTGTGTTATTTAAGCAACGGATCGATCAGATTGCCAATACACAAACATTTAAATGGAAAGTCAACAGAGAAATACAGTAAGCAACCACAAAGACACATGCAATTTTAATAAGGAGTTCACCCTATTCTCCAGGGCTACGTCTTCGATCCAGCTTTCAGTAGTGGCCTTGTTTTATTGTGTCTTTAAACAGAGAATTACAATGCAGGGACTCAATGTGAGTTCTCCTGACGCAGGTTTTGCTTGGTAGGGTGGTTCTTGGATTTCCCAAGCCATTGGAGTACACAGTCTTTTCTTCCCACCAACTCTGTGGCCTTCTGGTCTACATTGGTAAGAGCCCAACGTGGTGCTCAGCCCGGACAGATCCCTCTATGGGGTGGCTTGAATCTCTCAAGCTCGGTGGTGCTTGATGCTGCCACTGCGTCAACTCAGCGCTCTGTCTCGTCTTTCTTTTCTCTTGCTTTACTTCCTTCTTCTCTGTGTATTCCGTCCTCCTCTTGGGATTCTAGTCTTTTCTCCTTCGTCTCTCAGACTTCACTCCGACTTCACTGTGTATTCTCTCTCTATTCATGGCTTTTAGCCATTCGTTTCCATGCCTGTTCGGTTCCTCTTCTGCCTCTGTCGATTCGCTTTCTGCAGCTGCGCTTGGAGTTCCTTGTTCGGCGTCAGCATGAACACTTAGGGAGTGGCCACGTTTCCTCATCTGAACAGCGCCAGCCTGCTCGTCGGTTCGTTTCTTCAGTTACATCGTGGATGCGTTCTTCCTCCACCGTGGCGGTCAAACGTATTCCAAATCCCTTTAGAACGCAGCTTAATTCCCTGTCGATTCCGCTTCCTCCATCGAGCACAATCTCAGTCGTCCGCTTTGAGCTCCCCTAGATCCAACGTCATACGCACGTCCTGCGCGGTCGACTTGCTCGACCGATAACACGCGATCAACGACGGTTTTCTCTCACCTCCGCTACCACGCGTCGATCGTTAACTGGGATCGCTCCGCTCTTTCCAAAACAATTTACCATTTGAGGGCGCTCCGATCAATACCGTCAGTTTCTAGAGCGCGGGTCTCGCCTTGTACGATTAGCGCTTTTTGCCTTCCCCGCCCGCGGTTCTCTGGTTCTCCATGAGTCCAAGTGCTTGAGCTTCCCCCAATTTAGCCCTGTTCGCCTAGCAAAGCGCTAATCACGCATCAAAAATCACCTCCTTTTCCCGATCCAGGGCTCCCAGGGGCTACTTTGACCTCCTGCTCAGTATCCATGGGCTTTGGTCAGCGCGCCTTGACCGAGGTCCTCGTCGTTCCACGCTGGCTTCCATTTCCACTGGTTCAGGGTGTTTTTGATCGCTATTTTTGAAATTTTTAGAGATTTGTCCCGACCTGATACAGTGATGGTTCTTTGCCAATGTTTGATGGATCCAATTCGGATCACTATAAGTATCGAGGTGGTTGACAAATTATGTAGTGATCCAATCAAGATCACCCAAAATTTCAAAACTTGGTGCAAGGGTAAGTGCTTTCATGTTGTATTGTATTGCATTATTTGAGCTCCCATATCAAACCAAGGAGAATGATGTTATGGTTGCTAGCTCATGGGATATTTAATGTTGTTGGGATGAAACTTAAACCCAAAGGGATACATAAGGGAATAAAGTAGGTGATTTACGATAAGTACAATTTTAGATTCACGATTATGTTAGCACACTATTTAACAAATGTGTTGAGGCTCCTTTTAACATGAAAGAGGAGGTTTCCATGGTGGAGCTTGTATCCTTTTTTGTCTTAGTAATGATTTGTCCATAGGAATCACTTTGCATATCATGGCTTTGATGATAATCGTAGAATCCCCAACTACATTGAGAGATTGGATCCACTTTTCCCTGGTTATGAGGATGCCTTGCAATAAGGCATATGCCTCTGCTTGGTTGTTGGTGGCATGTCCTTGGCTCCATGCATATGAAGCTATAATATTTTTCCTAGAATCAAATAGAATCCCCCTCATACCCACAACCCTTGAGTTTTGTTGTAGCGGCTACAACCACCCTCCCAAATTTTTCCTTCGCTTCGTTTTGGAGCCTCCCTCCTCGAAATCATAGCAATTATCTTGCACTGATTAGGTACTTGTGTTTATTTGATCTCATCTATCGTTTAACAACTTGTGTTCACTTGCTCCGTTGTCTAACCACAAACTAACCCAACACTTGGTTCACATTCGGTCTTTGTGATGTCTGGAAAAACTGCGGAATCCTGGAGGGAAGTCTGTCTTCCCCCCAGGAATTGTGTAGAGCAGCCTAACAGCTGCCTTGCACTCAGAAATTGCATAGAGGAGGCCAACAACTTTGCTATGGAAAATTGCGTAGAGCTGGCAACCCAGCCTTGCTATGGAAAATAATGCAAATCCACCTGGCAGTGAGCTGAGGCTTAAGACTGTGCTGACCCAACATGCAACCAACCTTACTTTAGGAAACTACGCAGAACTGAGAGACAGCCTGAGCCACTTAGCCTAGAAACAATGCAAAAGATTTCCCTCAGGTGCTGTCCATTGCATGTGTCAGTAGGTTGTTCGGTTCCCTCCAAAACTACACAATCCTTCCTTGCATATTGTGCAACTTTTCCCGGAAAAAGAAAAAAAAGAAAAAAACGAAAAAACATTCCTAGATTTTAGGGATCTATTTTTAGCAGCGGGAGTTACATGCAAAGTCATTTTTAGAAACTTCCCTCTAAGTGTCATTTTTTCCTAGATTCGTGGCATGCATGTCATAAACCCTAAAAATTCTAAATCTATTTAATCGACGCCCCAGAGCTCATTCTTCACATTCGATCTTGGAGATATGGCATTCTCGAGGCATCTAGGAACTTTTGACACAGTGGGCGCAACTTTTCTGGGTAAGTTTTGCTTTTCATGTCTTTTGCTGCGATTTCTGTCGCTTTTGCTTTCTTGGCTTGTGTGAGCGCTGTTTCCCTTGTTTAATTGAATGACTGCTGGTGTTTCAATGTGTTTTAACTTGTAGAAGTGTTGTTTCTAGTTTTGCATTACATTTCCTTAGTGTCACATGCATGACCCTGTTTCTGAACTTACAATCGTCGTTGCAACAACTCTCTTCATGAGCTTCATTGTTTTTCCATTTGGCTAATTTCTGCACTTGCTTGGATTGCATGCATATCCATTCACTCGGATTTGCACCATCTTTGCACACACATTCAATGCTTCCCATTTTCAAGTTGCCCTATGGCAGATCTAGGTTGCCTTGGCCCAGATCTTGCTTCTCCCGGCATGCACTGTGCATTCCCAAAAGTCAAGGCTTTGCCTTGCCTCCAGGAATTGCGTAGAGGCTGCCCACACTGGCTCTCAGCTATGCTCTGCGCAATCCTGGGAGGCAGTGTCCCAGTCCTGCCTGAATGAATTGCACATTGCGTGGTTGCAGTCAATAGTGAGCCTCTTTAGGTTGCGCTCTCTGCAGTTCCAGTCAGCAGCGAGCCTCACTGGCAGCTGAGACTGCACAATGCACAATTCCAGCTGACAATCTCTAAGTCTCCCAGAGTCAATGGTGCGTAAGCTTGCCCAACAATCACCTAGTTTGTCGCTCGATTGATTCTCGAGTTGCTTTATGTTTTTTTAGCTGACATTGCCTTGACGTGAGTGTCTTCTCTGTCTCCAGGTACCACAGGTTTTGAGTAGTGTTTTAGCAGTACATGTATCATGGCCTCTAAGAGAGTTGGATCAAAAGGCACAGTTGAAAGCAATACTGGAGATGTGGTTGAGGAAGTGTCTATGAGCTTGCTCGTGTACACAAACACACACTTGTTCATTGAGAAAGACATCAAGATCACATGGCAAGACATCAACCTATATTTGCGGGCATCTTTGAGGAGAATCTGGAGGACCGCCAGGTCTATATCAACATTGATAAGTCAAGACTGTACAAGGTTGCATGCAGGTATCCCGCATTCCTGTGCGAAGACATGATCCACTGGATGTTTCAGACATTGGTCCTTAGACGATGATACTCAGCAATGTCAATGGAGTAGAGCTTGCTACCTTCAAGACACAATATTATCAGTAGATGTATCATTTTCCACAGCTGGTGAACATGATGGATGCACCATTCTACACTCCCAAAAACAATGCAAACACAAGAGACATCTTGAAGTGTTGGGTAAGGGAGCAATCAAAGTTTAGGATGACACCCAACCAGATCTAATACATAAACACTCAGGAAGGCTTACCAACTCTTGGTCATCTTTGCATGTCGCCTGTATGGCCAACATAGTACAGAGACCTTCCCGCAGAGTTGGGTTGTTATGTTGGATCAACTGGCAAGCGAAGGAAAACCTTTCAACTAGTCCGACATGTTGACTCTTTAGCTGAAAGTGCATGTATCAAATGCCTGGAGTCTTCCCAAGGATCAAAAAGCAAGATTCTTTAAGTCTGCCTACTTGCTTGATGCAATCTGTGATAGTCAACAGTTTCCTGGCATCGGTTGGGCATGGAAACCTTCAGAGAATGTTGTGAACGTATATTGCAAGTTGTTCTCCGAATGCAACTATCGAGGAGTCATGGCTAGACTATCTAACCACTTCACTATTCCCCTGTACACGATGATATTTGAATAAGATCCGCCTTACATGTCCTAGGCAACAATGGAGGCAAATTGGTATGCCTCACCTGATGACACCTTCATCAGAATTTACAATGCAGAGAAGGCTTTGCATTTGTTGCTGAAGTTCGCCACCGACAAGCTGGTCATGCAAGAGGTTGCATACCACATCTCAACACGGTTATCAACTAGATTGTACAGGAAGAAGAAGGCACCATGGCCTGTCCTTCCTTTGCGGATTGGGTTGTATGCGATCCGAAGTTTGAAAGAAGTGGATGCTGAGGTCGAGTACTTCAAGAAGTTTCATTTCAACACCAAGAGTTTCAATTCATACGATCCACATGGATTATGCAAGGACCACTATTCGAGAGTGTACTATCCTTGGATCCACAGGGCGTGTCATTGGCCAAAGGAAGATCCATGGATATATTGCTATAACTCCTCCAGGCTCAATGAATCAGTGAACATGGCAATAGAGTGGCTAGCAACATTTAAGGCATCAACACCATAGGGAGCAACAACAACAACATCAACAAGCAACAAACCTGCGTAAGACAAAGACAAGAGGAAGATTACCGAAAGCATAGAGGCAGAGAAAAGCTACAAGTTTAAGGAAGATCCACTTGTTGAGAGAGTAGCTTTGGAGATAGAAGTGAAGAGGTGACAACGCGACAAGAGAGGAGCACAAAAAAGGAGAGATAAGCAAAGACTGCAAGAGACAGAAAGGAAGTTGCAGGAAGTAGAGAAGAAGCTCAAAGAAGAGCAAGAGCTGTGTAGAAGAGAGAAGGAAGCGCAACAGGAATAGGAACAAGAACATGAACAAGAGGAAGTGCAAAGCGCATAGATAGCGCAAACTGCGACGATTCAGGTTGAAGAAGATCCACTAGCAGTAGATGAGGAACAGGGTGAGCAGGCGCAGGAACAAGAACTTGCTCAATAGAATGACCGATGGATGAATAGATGGATGTGGAGATGGAACAACCAGAACATGATCAGGACACTAAGTTCATGCCAAAAGCAACTGAGGTCACCCCATAGGCTTCACCAGCGCCAACGGTAGAGCAAGTCCCAAGTGAACATGGGGATACCGTTCTCCTTGAGGATAATTCGGGAATAGATGTGTACAACATAGCCTTTGACGAGTCACAATATAGAGTTGTATAGGCACGTAGTGCGCACATCTCAAATAAACATGCATCATTTGCGCACTTTGAAGAACAGGGGATTGTGTTAGATGTGTGAAGACATCTAGCTGCCTTGGCCGATGCTATAAAGGCTTATGCCGAAGCCACGAGCTCGAGTGTGAAGTTCTTGATAGCAGAAAATGAGCACATGGCTAAGGAATTGCAAGCAATGATGCAAAGAGGAATAATCAACAGGATTTGCCATAACAGAGATGAAGTAAGAGATACTTGTTGAAGTATTGGCTCTTGAGACAATCATGCAGACACTGTATGGCATGTTCGTCATCGTGCATAAAGCAGTTGTCCATCTACATGGTCATTAGCAGCGCTGCACCAAAATAACGCGAACACTCACAGATATACATGCCTTTGTTGATCATGTACAGACATGGACAATGAGGTACAAGGGAGCCCCGCTTCACTTGCATAAGATAATGAAACCACATGTAGAGTTGGACAAAGCACGCATAATGAGCGCCAATATTGCACCAAGGATGTTGCAACTCCTATGGCGACCAAATTTAATTTATCAACTCCGGGTTCATACAAACTTGGAGGTGACAGTGCTATATGTACAATAGATGCAACAATTTACTCTTGTCACTTCTCAACTGGAGCGATAAAACACTAGGGTTTTTCAAACTAGTCTTCTATTGATTAGAAGGAGGCTGACTATTGACAATGAATGTAAAGATATCTTTAATGCAAAAAGTAAATGCTTGCCTATTTTAAGGAAATGAAAGTCTTGAATAGAAAATGCTATGAAATGACATGAAATTACATATCTAAGAATTAACACACATTACTTGCAGAAGAGACCTAATTTAACCTTGGATTCTATCATCTAGCTATCTGGACTAAGTAGGCATGAAAATTATCGTAACACTATTATGACTGATGTATGCATGCACTAGCTAAATATTGCAGAAAAGAGTCTTTTGGTTTTCAATTTAGAAATGTAAATGTTAAGCTAATAATCCGATCTTTTGTAGAGGAGGAAGATTTGGAAAAGCTGGCCCAAAATGGCATTGAGCGGTATGGAAGTAAATTTGAAGGCCTACCCTAGGCTCTGATCATCATTGTTGCCCAAAACAATCTAAAACAGGTTGCTACAAGGTTTCCTGTAGTTACTACAGGATTTCGTGTAGTTAGTACAGGATGTCCTGGCTTACTACAAGAAACTTAGCTGAAGGTTGTAGGAAGGTAGGGAAGGTGAAAGGAAGTGCTAGGAAGATGTATGATGGTGGAATAAGGTATGGGGAAGGTGCACACCACCCAAGGATCAACCAAACTCTTTAGGATGGTTGGATTTGCTCAAGGTGGCTGTCCACGGTGGTTACAAAACCTAAATCTAAAATAGTGGCTGGTAGGATTGGGCGAGAGGTGGAGAAGACTTAGATGAGGTTGGTGGAATGAGTTCCTCCCTGCAGATCAACAACTCCTGTAACAACACATTCTTTTCTTCATTCATGCACAACTTTATGTAAATGTGGAAAATATGAGTTGAATTTGAGAAACTGATTTATTAATGGCTAATGGCTTAAATCTATGGAATGGATTGCTTTGTAATCTACAACAAACTCTAGAAACCAAAATGACAATTGCAGGTGCTTCTAAGAAATCATAAACAATGATCTACTCAATAAAAAAATCCTAAGCTATGCAATAAAGATAAATATGTTTTTGTGGCTGTGAGAGTGGGGCCCTTAAATCATGATCCCATGAGGGAGATGAGAAAGTGGCCACTGTCACAAGGTTTTATGAAGTATTTTCTTTCACTACTATAACACTGATCTACTTCTCAAACTAATGGAAGCAACACTAACTAATCATTCAAAAACTTGTAAATTAAACAAAGTAGAGATAACTTCAGCAACAAATCTATGATTCTAATCTAAGAATACATGTACAAAAAGAGGAACCTTTGCTGCTAGGGTTGGGCCCTAACCCAAGATCTTCAACTCTCTGAGTCAACTCAGTGCTAGATCAAAGAAACCCTTTTCATTTTCATCAAAATATCAAAAATAACATGAGAATAACATTCACAATATCTTAGCTCAAAATTGCCTCTTGGCTACAATAAAAAGTCAAATCCTAATGTGGCCCTAGGGCTTCTTATTTATACAACTGAAGCAACCAACAATTTCTTAAAAACTAGGGAGGCTTGGCTCCCAAACTCGAGATTGACTTGTCTTCAACTGTCACTGGCTTGGTTGCCAATGAACTCGGTTGGCTTGGCTGTTTGTAACTTCGAGCTGATGAGATCTGCTGGAGGAATCTTCGAGTGATTGAGGAGTTAAGCAGGGAGACCAAATCTCCTAAAATCCCTCTTTCTTGTTTATTTCAAGTTCCTGCACTTAAATTAGCCAAAAACTGCTCCAAGTCTCACAATTAATGCACATTAGGTCACATGACATAACATCTCACCTTTACCTTTCTCACTAAGAAAAATATAATAAAATATATAAAGAAATGTGACAAAATATTATTTTAATACGCTGGAGAGTGGCATCAAGACCAATATAATTTACCTATTGATGAGCCTTATCATCACCCCCCAACTGAAAGTGTTTCTCATTCTCTTAGCAACTTAGTCTATGTCCATATCTTTCATAGCTCTTGCGGCCTCTCTGACATCCAAGGCCTCTGTTGATGGAGTTTCCTCTTGTGGATAAAATCCTGCATATTTATGTATTTCCTCCCACTTCTTTCTTTCTTCTTCCTCCTTTCTACCTTAAAGCATACCCAACAACAAGGGTGCACTAAGTTTCAAACCATTCCAATTGATTTTGAGTCTCTGCATTGCATTCTTATACAATGGGGTCCTTTCTAGTGCATCTCTCATCCTCTGAGGGAAATGATACTCTTCGATCCTTAGGCTGTATGGTAGGGTGCTCCATCTCCTCTGACATGCTTGTCAGCGTTCATTCCCTAACAATCTCAAGGTGTTCTCAAAATGTGTAATTGCTTTTCTTGTTCTTGTGTAGCTAGGTATCTTGGTGCAAGTTGGGGATCATTAGCAATGACGTTGTGGGTGCTAATGACAACCATTCAATTTATCTATTCAACTTTGATGTAAAGGGGTTCCCTTTCTTCTCTTTCCAACACCCTCTTAACCTCCTTAGCCTTGGCCTCTTCATGATGCAAGGGCCATTAGTTGTAAGTCCCCGAACTTTGCATTGGAGTCCCACGCATTCAAGTCTGTTAAGGCCATGTTGTGCAAGTAGAATTCAGATATCTTGGCCTTATCCTCTAGGGTGCTCTTGTCACATAGTTCAATGAACTACCTATAGTCTTGGGAAGGTGTAGTCCCCTGTTGTGCTAGTTTCCTGATCTGAAATTGCAGCCATTGATCTTTGAGGTACAAGGCATATGATTTTGGTGGCATCTTTCATTGGGGTGCCTCCATGGAGAGGCTTTCCATGGTGGCCAACTGGCTCTCTTTTTCCTGTAACTACCTCCTTAGCCATGTGTTTTTTGCCTCTAGTTGAGATCTCATAACTTGTTCCCTATCTCTTATCTTACTCAAATCTCTCCCCATCTCTAGGAGTTTCTCTTCCATATGGCCCACATCGTCTACTTTCTTTGATTTGGCAATTTGCATCCAACAATGTGTCCTCCCTCTCTCTTTCTCAAGCTCAAAGAAGAGAGGGATGGGAAATTTATGTGGTATTACTCTGTCTCCCTCAATGAATCTGTAATAAGAGCTCAGATTGGGTTGTGGGCTAGGCTCCGGCAGCTCTTGGAACTCTCCCTTAGATGTCTTTGGAGACGCTGCCCCCTCTTGCACTTGTGTTGCTGGTTCCTTGCCTTCCCTCTGTCCCTGCTGTCCTTCCTGTAGCTTTTTCCTCTCTGAAATGGGGCCAAAAGTGCCTTGCCTTGCTTTGCTGATGCCGAACTGGTGACAGTCTTCCTAACATAGTTGATGTGAGACTTTGGGGAAGCTTGTTTTGATGTGCCCTCTTCACCTTTTATTTCTAGGGAAAGTAGCTTTTTGGTGACTCCTCAATTATGATTGGAGTCCTAGTGGGTGTTTGTGGTTTTCTTTCTCTAATTCTGGTGCTTCTCATTTTGAAATAAAGGGGATCTTGCCTCTGTCTTTTCCCTCTTGACTTGACAAGTGTGCTTAGGGCAGTCAAGGCAGCAGCTGCCTCCTTCTCAGTGGGTTCAGGTGACAACCTTCGAGATTCCTCCCCTTCCTTAGTATGTTCTTCAGGGCTTGCTTCTTCCTTCTATTATTCCTCCTCACTTTTCTCCTCTTTCTTCTTCTTTTGTTTTATTTGTTTTTGCCTCCTCTTCTTCCTCTTCAAGTTTTTCTTCATCTTCTTCTGCCTCCTATTCACCACTAGAGGTATTGTCCCTATCATATTCAAGGGCCTGTATTTCAATCACAACCTCTCTGTCCATGTCTCTAAATGTGGACCATTGAATATGGATTCTTAGCTGGCTCAAGGCATCCTCTAGCATTAGCTTAATAAGTCCGTGGTGTGCCAATTGTTGATGTTTTCCCTCTTGGACCTTTAGGCTTGTCTATTATTGATTGTAGCAAGAAGTAGGGTACACTGAGTCTTCTGTCAATAGGTATCTTCTCTCGAAATCTAAACTCATGGAGGATTCTAAATTGGTAGCCATAGATTATACTGAGCCTCCCTTCATAAGAGATATATTTGAAAATATGATAGCTCACGTCATTCCAAAGATAGTGAAGGCTTTCCCTTCTTATCCCATTCTTGTCCTCAATTGGCTCTTCATCCCTTAATTTTTATTTATTTATTTTTTTCCTGAGCAAAAGTGCTTACCATGGAAAATTTTTGAGCTACATCATCATCATACCCCTTTGAGCAACTCAAAGAATCCCAACTAGTCACGCCTTCTAAATATTTCTACCACAGGGGGATGGAGGTGTATCCTAGATGTCTCTGTGGGTTCCCTTTTGTTAAATGCTCCTGTCATGTCTCTTTTCTAGTTACCTGACTGTAGGGAGGTTGTTAGGTTAGCCTTAGTGTTTCTAAGGTGCCCGAGAGTCTAGAAAATTGGTGGATGGCTGCAATTTTCTTTCTATCTCCACACAATTTTTAACTTCACATAATTTTGTCTAAAACCCCAGGGCCATTGTAATCACTTAGAAACCCGGATTTTTTTCCTTTTCTTAGCTATCAATTCAAAACAGAGGAGATATGGGCCACCTACCTTTCACTGTGATGCTTTGGATGAGGGGAATTGCTGAACAATTAGACCCTAGGAACCCCCTTGCAGAGTTCTTTGTGAATTTCCAATGCTTCTTGTAACTCCCTGTGTCCCCTGTAGTTGTTCGCGTAGTTCTGTTTCTTATAGGGTGGCTAAAATAGGTTTGTTCCTCAATGGTTTTCCAAGGTGGTCCTAGTCTTCTCTGATCTCGAAATGAAGAAATGGTGCATGAGAGTTTGGATTGTTTGCTATTTATGGTCGATTCTTTGGAGTGCTATATTGGCTGTCAGTGTATGAGATTTCCTCTTTGGGATCGTTGGCCCATCGTTGGTTATCATGCAACCTCCCCTTGTAATCATCACCCACTCTCACACAACTTAACTCGGCCACCTTTTCGACTGATTCTCCTTGATGTGACATTGCAACGTAGCATGCTGACTGTGAGTTCAGTTTTTGTTTTTGAGTTAAGGGTGGCCAAGTTAACTGGCTATCTCTAGCTTATAAAGTCAAACTTTTTCATATTCCTACATTTTTATCATAACATACTTAGGGAAGAATTTTGATGAGGTGCCATACTTGTGCCTTCCTTCACTTTGTTAATGCAATATGGAGGGTGACTTCGCTATGCTTTTTTTTGTTCAGGTAAGTGCTTTTCCTTGGTCACTTTTTTGTTGATTTCTTCCAATTGATGTAGTTGTCTTCTTTGTTGTTGTGTGCAGGTGCTTGGTCTCTGCCACTGCTGTTGAACTCTAGATAGGAGTCATAATGTTTGCAGGGGTGATGGGGCTCTTTACTTGCATGGATGGTGAAGGAGAATTAATGAAGAATCTGTTTCTGTGATAACACAGGCTACTACAGGGTTTCCTGTAGTTACTACAAGAAACCCCGTAGCTGCCTTTTTTCATTATTTTTTTTTGTTTTTTTTTTTTTTTTTTTTTTTTTTTTTTTTTTTCACTTGGAGGAGGGATGGGTGGTGATGTAGGAGTGGAAGGATGGAAATGAAATAGATGGAGTGATAGGTGAGTGAGTCCAATGATGACATGTCCCTTGGACTCTCTTTTCCTTTATTTTTTTATATTTATTTTTTTCATTTTTCTGAGTGGTTTTTGATGGACACAGAGGTTGGTATGGTCATGCGCTGGTGTTGGGTGAGAGGTGGTGAGGTGTATGGTCCCCTTTTTCAACCTAGAACATGCCTGAATCATGATTTTCCAATCGAGACTTCATTCCTGTAGTGTTTCAGGACATCTTGTTGTACTACAGGATCTTCCTATAGTAACTACAGGGTCTTCCTGTAGTAACTACAAGAAACCTTGTAGAAGTCAGAAAACTACATAAAAACTGATTTTTGATGCCTGGAAGTGAGGATGGACGATGGAGACATAGAGGCATGGAAGATATAAAGTGAATGGAGGAAGAATGGGGCAATTCTTGACTTGTCCCTTGATCTCCGAGTCCTTTGTTGCCTTTAAAAACCTGTAAAAAATCATAGATTTTTATTAGTGGGGAGTGTTAGGGTCCTATAATAATAGGATTCATAATTTTGAATTGGCTATGATTAGTTTTGTGATATTGTACATACTTTTGTTTTCTGCAAAATGTTTTCCCATATTAAAAATAAAAAATGTAAAGAGGGTAAGTCCTAAAAGAATAATCAAAGGACCAAAGAAAGAAAAAAGATAAAAAAAGATAAAATATGAACCCCAAAAAGAGATAAGAATAGATCATGAAAGTGTGCAAATTCAAATGCCACTCCTTTTTACTTTACTTTGCAAAATCATATTGTGTGCATCTTGTAAAAAATGCCACAATCCATGATGGTCAAATAGTTTAAACTTGATCCATTCATGCTTTAAATTTCATGTTAATAGATAGATAATAATGATCTAGCCAAACTGTTTAATCTTGGCAGATCAGTAGATAGGTAGAGAATAATAATGAGTTCATCAGTTTAATCTGAACCATTGGAAGTTATAAGGTTAGAATTAGATAGTTTGTTTATCAAAGAAAAAGAAATAAAGGGTCAGCAAGCTCAAATGCACCCAATGAATGAAGAGAAAATGCTAGGGTAAATAAAGGGTAGGTAGAAAAAGTTTTGCAAGTGCACAAGGTTGTTAAGTCAAAAGCACCTTCATCATGCTTAATCTTATGTTTTATGTGCAAGAGGAATTGTCAAAGAGAAAAGACATTCACTAACGCTGATTTACTAATTTCCCCTCATTTCACTAGACCCCCACATACTTAGTTTAGTAATTTCCCCTCATTATCCCTTCATTACTTTTCAACCCCTAATGTTGTCCCCTTCTTAGTTCCAAAGTGCCCCTTCCCTCTTCATTTCCATTTGTAAAAACCCTTTCCATTCATTTTGACCTTTTTCCCCTTTGTTTCACACATTTCCCTACACATTTCCCTTTAAAAATCATTCCCCCTTCCCAAAACCCCTTTCCCTAGTGTGAATCCCATTCCCATCACAAATAATACCCCCCCTTTATTAATGTCATTTTTTCCTTAAAAACCCGCTAAACCCCTTTATCCTAATCTATTTCCTAAACTATACTCCTATTTTATGTATTTAAAGTCCCCCACGTTATAATTCCTCGACATCCTTTTAACTCACCAAACTTTGGTGTATAGTTAAAACCTCCATCATATAACCCATGGTCCCCACCCTTTATTAACCCATTGATTATATTAAAATCTTGTGATTGCTTTTTAATTAATTACATTTCATTGAAATTAAAACTTGACACCACTCCCCAGCTCCGCCCTCGCAACTCTGCCGCGCAATATTCCTCCAATATCCCAGCTGCAAATTCAATGGTGCATATCCATATCGCGCACTTTCATAATCTGACAGTTAAAGGTCCAAACGCACGCGAGATTCACGGTTTTGGTCGAGCACTGTTTCACTACGTGGTGGCACCAGGTTATATCGTGTGCTTACAAAAAGTACTGCCCTTCACCCAAAAGCGGTGCAATATGGCACAAAACCGCCTCCCTGCGTAAAAAAAAAAAAAAAAAAAAAAAAAAAAAAAAAAAAAAAAAAAAAAAAACTAGCCACTGCTCATTTACCAAATCTCGTGCCAAAATGTGACCGTTGTTGGTTAAAACGCTGAAAAAGCCCCCTTTCACTCTTTTCACTCATTTTGGTTCTGTCAACGAATTCTGAAACCTTGAACCTCTACGCAACCATTTTAACCACCTTTTGCAACCAGAAGATGTTGCAGACACTAAATTGAAGCAACAAATAGACAATTGAAGCCTTAAAACCATAGAACCTTGTCTGCACACCAAATCGTCATTTTTCAGGTATCCTTGAAAGAACCAGAACGACCCTATAATTTAAGCTATGCACAATGATTATCAAAAGGTTAACTAATTAAATTAATTAAAAAACCTTGCTAGACTGAAGAAAACCTTACAATGCATCCAAAAGCCCTTTTCTACAAACTGTAATTACCCTTCCCACCGTTCCAGGGTTTCTGACCTTACTCCTAAAGCCAGAGAAAAGGTAATTAATTTGAATAAACCAAATTATGGCTTCCCAAAGCTCTTTGGATGTAGGACCCCTGCAAACCCCTCACCTGTATATTGACCACTTCTCATTGGCCAACAAAGATTATCAAATTAAAGACATTGTTTCCCCTAGCCATCTATTGAAAGTCCATTGCTGGAGTAAAGTTAAATTATTGAACCAAAATAATGACATTCACCTATGGGAATCAAATTTGCCCAAGTACTTGTTCCCACATCTATAACTATTCCTTGAAATCATCCACTTTTTCCAAGCTTGCTATGCCCCAAGCCAAAGAGCCATAGTCTCTCCTGACCAACATATTTTATTCACCATTACTACAGAGTCAATAAATCAAATGCTGCAGGTCCAGCCAAACCCAAATGAGACCCCACTTTCCATTGAAGCCTTACTTGAACTCTACACAAAGCCGGACCTTCCCAAGAAATCTCAAATCTTTCAGACTTACATCATAGAAGAGTCTCATACTCCTATAGATAGTCCTCCATATGCTGCCACCATTTTCTCTAAGAGAGCAAGACAAATTATAACCATGCTCTTTTGTATTCTAGGATACACCACTGATGAGCATGTAGATGAGGTTATGCTTGCTTTCTTGTCTATTTTTTGCCCAGACAAGCTTCCAGCTACAATTTTTAACTTTGCTTAGTTCTTGGCAGACAAAATCTATGAGTAGTTTATCAGATTGCCAAATGAAAGAGTATTCAAATACTCTTCAATATTGTTTCACATGTTTCTATATTTTCAATCAGACATGTTTCCAGTTAGCATCCAAAAGTTAGACACTAAGGGCCATCCAAGATTTGTCATCTTCTGGACACCATTAATCCAAAGATATTCCATTGTTTTTAGTTATAAAGAGTTCATTGATTCCTTTTTTCATCCAGTTGTAAACATGTTTACCAGTAGCATTCAACCTAGGATCAATGACGAGATTAAGAAAGTTTTAGAGTTGTCTAAAAACAATAGAGCAAGAGACTAGCATTTATACTAGAACCACACTGAAATAAGGATATATGACTGCAAACTCACTCCCTACAAGTTGCCCAAATACCTCCCCATGAGGATATTTTCATTAGCGTATTTCAGGGAGATCATAAACTCAGATGAGGTTAAATTTCTGTCAGCTAGGAAGAAAACTTAGTTCAAGATAAAAAACTAATTGGGACCTTTTATTTTGTAATAATAGGGAAATTGGACAAGAAGCAGAGAAAATATTACAACAAATGAACTTTAGTAGCAGTTTTATGTGGCAGTTTGATCCTAATGGAGTCATAAACAAACTAAGGCTCAAATTCAAATTAATTCCTTTCATACATGAGCTTAGATTAGACATTGAAAGATATGCCAACCAGTTAGAATGATTGGAAAATACTTTGATAGATGTGGAAAAAACCTTAATAGACGTGGAAATGTTGATAGATACCAGTTCCTTTCTGCAGGTTCCAACCCTACAGGAACAGATGGGTATTAGTCCCATTCTACAGACTTCGACTATGCAAGACAAAAATGTAAAAAGAACCAAGGAAGAAGGTTCTAGCTCTGGAATGGATACTACAGATGACAGGTTTGAAATCAGTTCCAGGAAGAAGCCCAAGATTAATCCTCTAACTGAGCAAGAACACACCATTGAGACAGTTGAAATCACTGATACTGAGACAATGGTTGGAAAGAGTAAAGGTCCAACAGTTTCAAAGGAAACTCATCAACCTTCCACCTCAAATACTCAAATTATTGAAAAGAAACTTAGTATTGAAGTCTCTTCATCCAGCAAGCCATTGGATAAAGAGAAATATATAAAAGAGAAGTACAAAGAAATCAAGTTGAGGAATGAGGCATTAAAGGCTAAAACATATGCCCAGTACTTCAAACAAACACCTTCCAATCAGAATAGATTAATGTCATCCTTTGACATTAAAACTGGTAAAATACAAATGACCTTTATGCAGCCTACAATCCAGCAACCTAGATCGTCAGCAGACTACAGGAAGACAAAGTTTGAAGTTTTGGCCAGGGTTGTTCACCCTATTGATCAAATTGAATTCCATAAGTAGGTAGGTGAAATGATTTACTCCATAATGACTAACAAAGAAATGATTGTGAAAAAACTTCAAAGCTCTCTGGACAACATCAAAACACAGTTTAAGTTAGAAAAAGGCATCCTCACAGGCCAAGGATAACATAATAAAGTCACTGAAAGACTTGGTAATTTAAATTGGATATAATCCAAATGATATCAAGGCTTTAGAAAAACTAATAAAGAAGAAAAATGAGGATATTTCTATTGTAAAGAAATAACTGAAATTGCCTCCTTCTGAACATCCACAGGCCAAGGAGCTCCTAGAGAGCCAAACCCAACAGGAATAAATGATGGATCTCATTCTTCAATTGAATGATCAATTAAAAGAAATGGAGAAGGAATTGGATGAGTTAATACGACTGAAACAAGCCAGTCTTGAGACAACCACTTCCACTTCTATGCCTACAGTTACTACAACAGTTCCTTCAACTTTGGCAGCGTCGTTGGCCCCAACAACTCCACTAGCTACAACACTTCGAGATGCAACATCAACTACATGAGCAACAAGTTTAACATAACAACAACTCATCCAAGTGATGAAGCTAGTAAACTGGTCAAAGCCATGGAGGACATGTCCATTCAAACCATTGAAATAAATAAACTTAAAGAACATATGACAACTGTAGAGTATGAGAAAAAGCTGGCTCAAATTATGCATAAAAATGAAGTACAAAAGTCAAACAGGGTGACTGAAAGGATAAAGAACTTAGAAAAAGAATTAACATTGAAGGAGCCACTTGTGCAAGAAAAAGAGCAGCTATGGGCCAATATCATTGACTCTGTCAATGATATTTGGCCATCTATACAGGCTATCTTTGAACAAAATGATTTAGTCAAAGAGGCTCGTGAAAAAGTTCTAAGAGTTAAGGTTGAACTTGGAAATATGCCAAAAGAAGCCTCAAGAATAATCCAATTATTTAACTCAAAGAATAAATATGAATTGCACGAGCTTGACATAGCTGACAGGACTGGAACTATACTAGAGGTGAAGAAAGTAATCACCAAGAGGAACTTGATGATTTAGTTTGAGGACAAATGCCAAACCATGGAGCTAGCTATAGGCAGGTTCATGGTCAAATTTTATGCTTTGAGGCAGAAAGGTATGCCAAATCCATTGGTAATAAATGATAGGTTAATGCCACATGAAGACTATAACAAGAAGATCAGAGAAGTGGCAAGGGAGCAAGCCAATAATTCTTCTATGAAATGGATTCCTACAAGAAAGGTTATTTACCAGAGTTTTGAGAACCTCTTTTACATCCAGCATGAGGTAAAACATCTATTTGTAAATAAGCCCACCTTTGCAAAATACATAGAAGCTGATGAAGTCTACAGGAGAATGGTAAATATTAAATACCAGATATAGAGAGTTGAGAAAAATGAAATGATTTACTATGAAAATGCAAGGTAAACAGTGCTTACATAGCAGTGAAACAAAAGCTGTAGATCAACTAAGTCAAAGAGTATTGATCGAAAGAGAAAGTAAAATAAAAACTAGAGTAGAGAAATATCAAAGGAGAAAAAACAACAAAAGATCAATGAATAAGACAATGGAGCTAAATAAACAGGGACAACTTGCAGCAGTTACATATTTGTCTCTATCTTCTTACATGAAAATATTTCCGTTTCCTTGAATAATTCCCAAAACAGTTTGGGATATTTTGTAATAAGTTTTTGTATAAATACTTCATAATTCGAAGTATAGAGGGTGGATTGCTTAACATTTATGTAGTTGTATTGATTTGAAACCTAAGGGTTCATTGTACCATTTTTTAAAGTCAATAAACTAGGCCGAGTAATAAAGGCATTCATTATAGGATTCATGTGTTGGGCCACTTCAATGAAGTATTTTCTGTTTGTCAAATTGTTACCTACTTAAGTGTTTCACATACTTGCATGTTATTTAAATTGAATGAAATAACTGGAATATTATTACATAATTTGTTTAAGGACACTCTATCCTAAATAGTTATTCATTTAATGTTTTCTTCTGATATCCAGAGTAGGGAATCCTTCATTGCTCCCTTGTTTCGATTGACCTCTATCATTTCCTTCATTATCCGGTTTGAGGAACCCTTAGTTGCTCTTTGACCCCGATTGAAAACCACTTCACCTTCAGCCTAAAGATCTGAAATACTCAGCTACCTTGCCCTGTAAACACTATCTTTAGAACTTGATTCAGTCTTGTTTTTTTGACACTTGGCCCCATAGCCCAATGGTAAAGGACATCCCTCGATCCATCTAAGTCAGTGATTCCACCACCAAATCAAAATCAAAACCCAATCAAAGCTTAAATAACTAGCCTAAAATCAATTAACTCAAAAGAGTTAAATCATAAAGAGAGAGCCCTCTTTGAGCATTATGAAGGCTAGATCCTGATCTCAAAAGTAGGTTTGTGGTTACCTCTAATATTTCTTTTGACACAAGATAACAACTCTAGAGAAATTTTTAGAGTGAAAAAATAGTGGCGACCAAACTGGGGAAAGTCCTTAGTCCGATAAACCTTAAAGAAAATTTTAAAATCTAAATATCTTCACCTTAAGGTCATTTTAGAGTTGTTAAAAAGTTTCATTAAAAAATTTAAAAATTAAAATTCTGGCTTCCAAAAGAACACACTATACCATGGCACATCCAGATTGTAATATCCGATTTCAGGGATATTCCCCAAACCCCAGTAAACTCCAACCAAATAACACACAAGTGATGTAGTAGCTGGGAAGCTCAAAGTGATGTAAATAACAATAATGCAACATATAATAATATAAACATGAAATACAAGCAGATACTCAAGAAATGCAGAGAGAAATGCTAAGCCATTTTATTATACTGAGCAATGGAATGAGTACATAAGGTGATCAGAAAGATGGCACCTCAACTTGCTCAAGGCAAGTGAAGACATACACTCAGAATAGCAAGGAAATGGCTTCTCTCTGAACTGCGTCCAAGCTGTCGGAGAACTGCTGTGCTGCTGCTACTGCTGGAACCAAATGAGGATTTGGGGTTGTTCCCATCCTCAGAAAATGCTAAAACTCTGGAATCAACCTCTACTTAATAAACCCAGAAAATCCTAGAAAGCTTTTATAAAATGGCTGACCCCCGAAAATCACCCCCTTGGGGATCTGCGCTGTCCCTCAAGGCTCTGCGCTGCCAATGAATAGATCCCTCCAAAACTATACCCAAAACTCTGCCAAAAATCCTCCAATATGCAAGGGCTGATCCCCTGCTCAATCTCCTAGCTCAAATCCTCCACAAAACCCCAATCCAGAACTCCTACCCAGAAAGACTGCATCATTCTCTCAAGAATACACAGTCATCCAGATGCTCAGCTCCTCCTCAACTCCAAAAATTGATCCTCGTGCAAAAGACTGCAGAAACTACCTTGCCTAAGCATGCACTCGAAGTCCCCTGGGGCTAAGGGTGAGATCTCCGAACAGAGACACTCAATGCACTAAACAATGCTGTAGACAGGCTAAACAACCAACGTGCTCTAAGTCGAAGTGACTAGCTCAAATGCACATAATCGAATGCCAAAATGGGGAGGCTCCTCTCTCCTTTATAGCATTGGCCTATCTCAACTCTAAGGCCCACCTCCTCCAACGTAGCCTCCCTCTTGCCACGTGCTCCTATCCATCTTCGCAGTCCCTCCAAGTGTCTACGTGGGCCCTTCCTGTACGTGGTCCTTTGGCCCCCTTTGCTCCTGTTTTAAATCACAACGTTGTGCTACTAGGGAGTTACTTTATTCAAAGAGTGAGTTATGTCCCTGCTTTTCTCACCTTTTTATTTATTAATAACTATAGAAGGAAAAATTGAACAAAATCGAATATTCCAATTGGCCATGACTAATTAGGAATATTACAGTCTCCCTCAACAAAATGTTGCTTGTCCTCAAGAAATTGATGTGATGGATGTTGCAAAATTTTCTCACTCTCCCAAGTGGCATCTTCCTTCGGTAAATTCTTCCACCTCACCAAGAATGCCCAGACCGTCCTGCTCCACAGCTGCCTCTCCCTGGTATCAATAATAGCCTCTGGTTGCAACACCAAATGCCCCTCATCATCTGTGGGTGGTAGTTCATCTGTCACTGTCACATGCTGTCCCAATGCCTTCTTCAAGCATGATACATGAAAGACGTTATGAATATTGTTGCCTTGGGGAAACTCTAACTCATACGAAACCTTTCCAACCCTGCGTATCACCCTGCATGACCCATAAAAGCGTCAAACTGTCTCTCCACCCGACCCCTGTCAGCGTACAACTTCTGCTGGTTTTGCGCTGTAGCCATATTATCCTTGAGAGCTCGGAGAATATCCTGACTCTCTTGGATCCAAATATTGGCTCTCGGAGCCTTGCTAGCACCAAACATCATGTTAGCAAAAGATAAAAGATGATATCCATACAAAGCATAGAATGGTGACATACCGATGGACATGTGATGTGTAGTGTTGTAGCAGTACTCCCTCAGATGCAGCCACTTCAGCCATGCTCTCTACTGCACACTGACATAGTTACACAAGTAGCCCTCCAACCACTTGTTAACTATCTCTGTGTGTCCGTCTGTTTGTGGGTGATAACTGGTACTCGGTGTCAACTCCGTCCCCACTAGCCAAAAAAGCTCCTGCCAAGACCCGCCCATGAAATGACTGTCCCTATCACTAGTGATGGTCTTAGGAAGACCATGTACCCTGAAGACCTCCTGAAGAACAACTCAGCCACCTGCGCTGCTGTGTAGTGTGCAGATATGGCAAAAAAATGTGCGTACTTTGTCGGTCGGTCAACAATGATAAAGATGCAATCCTTGCCCTGTACCATGGGAAACCCTGCGATAAAGTCCATCAAAATACACTCCCATTTCCCCTCCAGAATGGGAAAAGGCTGCAATAATCCTACGGGATGGCTCATCTCCCCCTTGTTCCTCTGGCAAACATCGCACTCCCGGACATGATGGAGTACATCCTCTTTGAGGCCCTTCCATGAGAACCTCTCTCTAATGGCCTTGTAGGTTTTGGTAAACCCCTGATGGTCGGTCAATGGTGAATCATGTGATGCCTGAAGTACTTTTTCTTGAGTTGAGATCCCTCAGTCAAGAAGATTCGGTCCCTGTAGTAGATGATTTCATCGACCACCTTGTACTTGTCATCCGCCACTTGCCTATCCAGAACCTCACATACAAATCTATCCTTGGAGTACTCTACTAAGAGTCGAGCCCTCCAGTCTGTGTCCAAGCTCATAAGAGACAACGTGGCTGGTCTACGTGAAAGAGCATTTGCTACCACGTTGTTCTTACCCTTGACATACTGAATGTCAAAGTCATACACTTGGATCTTACTGATCCACTTCTGCTGCCTCTCATGTAGTTGTTTTTGCACCAAAAAGAACATGAGGCTATTGTGATCAGTCCTCACCTTGAACCTGTTACCCACTAAATAATGCCGGAACTTGGCCAATGCATGCATGATGGCCAGCATCTCCTTGTTGTATATAGGATACAACCTCTCATGCGGAAGGAGCTTCCGGCTCTCAAAGGCTATAGGGTGACCTCCCTGCATCAATACTACACTGATCCCCTCTCCCGATGCATCACACTCCAAAACAAATGGTTGTGAAAAATCCGACAATGCAAGCACTAGGCAGCTGCTCATAACCTCCCTGAGCTTATCAAAGGCTCGCTGTGCTATATCCAACTAAATGCCCCCTTCCTCATCAGATCTGTTAGGGGTGCAGCAAGCTGTGAGAAACTCTTGAAAAACTTCTGGTAGTAAGTACAAATGCCAATGAACCCTCAGAGTTCTGTCACGTTCCTCAGCTCCGACCAATCTCTGATGGCCCTGATCTTCTCCTCGTGGACCCTCACTCCGTCCACCCCTATGATGTGTCCCAAGTATAACATCTCCGTCAACCCAAACTCGCACTTGGAGAGCTTGGCATAGAACTGCTGCTCCTCCAAGATGCGCAATACTGTCTCAATGTGCTGGAGATGCTCCTCCCAATTCCTACTATAAATGAGGATATCATCAAAGAACACCAACCCAAACTTCCTTAAGTGGCTGCGGAATATGTAATTCATACAAGACTAGAATGTAGTTGGGGCATTGGTTAGCCCGAAGGGCATCACTAAAAACTCAAAGTGCCCGTAGTGACACCTGAAGGCGGTCTTGGGAATGTCCTGTTCCCTCACGCGAATCTGATGGTTCCCAAATCTCAAATCAATATTTGAGAAGAACCGTGCTCCTCTCAACTCATCCATCAACTCATCGATCCTGGGTATGGGGTACCTGTTTTTCAGTGTCTTCTTGTTCAGGGGCCTGTAGTCAATGCACATCCTCAATGTTCCATCCTTCTTCTTCACCAACACCATGGAAGAAGCAAAAGGACTCGTGCTTAGCTGAATGTGCCCACGAGCCAACAACTCCTAAATGGCCAGCTCAATATCATCCCGATAAGCCTTGGGATGCCTATAGGGGGTAGTAATCACTACCTGTATGCCCTGCTCAAGCTCAATGATGTGCTCAAACCCCCGGTCCGGTGGCTGTCCCGGTGGAATCTCCCCAAATACTGTGGCATATCGGTCAAGGATGGATTGTATCTCTCGGTGCACCATCTGCCCTATAGTCCCTACCTCTGATGCACACATCTCCACTACCCACTCTACGTCTCCCTTCCGGAAGACTGCCTCCATTCGATGAGCTGAAACAATTTGGGGTGGGTATGTGTGCTGTCCCCATATCTTCTCATGCCTCCCTGTCTTCTCATCATCCCACTCCATCTCTAGGGCCTTCCAATCTGTCGTGACCTTCCCAAGAGTGATAAACCACTGAACACCCAATACTATGTTGGTGTCTGGAATATTGACCATAATAAAATGGTCAGTCAGTGTGTAGGTGCCCATCGTTACTGATAATTCAGGGACATAACGAGAACACACCATGGTCTGATCTCCTGGGATTAAAATTGAAAATCCATCGAAGCTCTCTGTCTATATACCTCTCCACTCAACCATCTGTGCATCGATGAAGTTGTGGGTTGCCCCATTGTCAACCAAAACTGATACTCGCTGGCCATGTACTATCCCTCGTACACGCAACGTCGAATACTTGGGAACTCCTCGCAATGCTGCAAGGGCTCCTCCTGTAGGTGCAAAAGATGCACCACGTGCTACTGATGGTGGAGGTGGCAAGGGACCTTGCATGACATGAATAACTCCTGCCTCCCCATCATCCTCCTCATACTCTTCCCCACTGCTCTCAGAGAAGACCTCAATAAAATGTGCTTTGCCAGCAGCACATCTATGTCCTGGTGCCCACGGCTCCTGACAGGTAAACCAAAACCGCTTCTTCTTCAACTCCCTCCTAGCATCATCATCAATCTATGCTCGTCTTGGATTCCCCTTCGGAGGCGGAATCCTTACATCCTTCCCCTTAGGCTGGAAAGCCTGTCTGTTGGGGTAAGGTGTCCGGGTCCTGGGTAAGGCATCCTGTAAGTCCCGGGTCCTGCTAATAGCATCCTAGAGTGTGGCTAGTCTAGTGGATCTGACTAGACCTCGAAGTGGATCTGCTAACCCCTCAACAAACATGTAGATCCTCCGTGCCATGGAAAGATCTGGCACCATCACTGAAACCCTCAAGAAGTCTGCAATGTAGGTCTCTATGCTCCTAGTCTATTTGAGCCTCGTCAGCTCAACAAAGTGCTGTTCCGGATCCCTCCGATAAAACCTCTCCATCAATGTCCTCGTGAACTCGGCATATGTCGTCATTGTGGAATGTTTGAGTGTAACCATCCCATGGAACCACCAATCCTGGGCCTCACCATCCAAATGTCATGTTGCCACCTTGATGGCTTCTACCTCCGACATCTGGTTAAGCTGGAAATAGATGTCTAGCTTCTCCACCCAAGAACTTTCCGAACTGTTTGATGAACCATCAAATGTAGGCAAGTGGAATCTACTAGTTGTGCGGTGGGTGTCTCCATCGTGATAATGCCGGTGTCCTCTGTGATGGTCGCGGGGTCGACTATCCCGCTTGAGCTGAACAAAGTCTCTGAATGAGAGAGCATCCCTGAACTCCTACCCATAGGCCTGGTACTTTATAAAATAATCACCCATATGACTGAGCTGTGCCTCCTGCTGGGCTCCAGCCTCCGTGTCTGCTCCTAGGAAAGTGGGCATGGTAGAGTGTGTAGGGGCATGTGAGGCCATCTGCTGAGTAGTATCACGCTGAGTGGCGCCCTGCTATGGAAAATGGTGGGATGTACCCGATCCCTCACCAACCTGGAAAACCCGTGGGTTCTCATGCTGTCTAGCCTTCACTGTCGTGAATCTCTGCCCCATCACCTCGATCTGCATTGACAGATCTTGCATTGATTTGAGGAGCATGTCCACAAATCTCTTCCCATCCTCATCTGCCATCGGATCCTCTTGCTTTACTTCCACCACAGGCTCCTTCTGTTCTGTGTCCACCACAGGCTCCTTCTATTTTGCGTCCACCACAGGCTCCTCCTGTTCTGTGTCCACCACCCGAACATAGTCTCCCTCTCTGTAGGTGTTCTCCAACCTACGCTCAATATCTCTGTATTTCCTACCTCTGTAACAAATGTAGGGTTTCTCCCTCAGTGTCATAGAATGCTAGCTCCACAAGCTGAGCTAGACCTATGCTCTGATACCACCGTAATATACCGATTCAGGGATATTCCCCAAACCCCAGTAAACTCTAACCAAATAACACACAAGTGATGTAGTAGCCGGGAAGCTCAAGGTGATGTAAATAATAGTGATGAAACATATAATAATATAAACACGGAATACAAGCAGATACTCAAGAAATGCAAAGAGAAATGCTAAGCCATTTTATTTTACTGAGCAATGGAATGAGTACAGGAGGTGATTATAAAGATGGCACCTCGACTTGCTCAAGGCAAGTGAAGAAATACACTCAGAATAACAAGGAAATGGCTTCTCTCTAAACTGTGTCCAAGCTGCGGGAGAACTGTTGTGTTGCTGCTACTGCTGGAACCAAATGAGGATTTGGGGCTGTTCCCCTCCTCAGAAAATTCTGAAACTCTGGAATCAACCTCTACTCAATAAACCTATAAAAGATTAGAAAGCTTTTCTAAAATGGTTGACCCCCGAAAATCACCCCCTTGGGGATCTGCGCTGCCAAAGAATAGAGCCCTCCAAAACTTTTCCCGAAACTCTGCCAAAAATCCTCCAATATAAAAGGGCTGATCCCCTGCTCAATTTTCTAGCTCAAATCCTCCACAAAACCCCAATCTAGAACTCCTACCTAAAAAGACTGCATCATCCTCTCTTAAGACTGCACAGTCATCCAGATACTCAGCTCCTCTTCAACTCCAAAAATCGATCCTCCTCCGAAAGACTGCTGAAACTACCTTGCTCGAGTAGGCACTCGAAGTCCCCCAGGGCTAAGGGCGAGATCTCCGAACGAAGACACTCAATGCACTAAACAATGCTGCAGACAGGCTAAACAGCCAGTGTGCTCTAAGTCGAAGTGACTAGCTCAAATGTACATAATCGAATGCCAAAATGGGGAGGCTTCTCTCTCCTTTATAGCGTTGGCCTATCTCAACCCTAAGGCCCACCTCCTCCAACGTAGCCTCCCTCTTGCCACGTTCTCCTATCCATCTGCGCAGTCCCTCCAAGTGTCTATGTGGGCCCCTCCTCTACGTGGTCCTTTGGCCCCCTTGGCTCCCCTTTTAAGTCGCAATGTTGTGCGACTAGGGAATGAATTTATTCAAAAAGTGAGTTATGTCCCCCCTTTTCTCACCTTTTTATTTATTAATAACTATAGAAGGAAAAATTGAGCAAAATCGAAAATTCCAATAAGCCATGGCTAATTAGGAATATTACGTAGATCCAAACCCTGCTATAATAGTTGATGATCCTGATAGAATTTTAAGAAAATAAAAAAGGGTAGAAACTCAAGGAAATAGTACTCAGTGAATTAAGGAAAATTCACTTCCTAAAGAGTTATCAAGTTTAAGGATATTCAATTTGATTTATCATTTGATTTTTCTTTGTTTCGTACCAAATCTGAACATTCAATTCATGATACTGTAATAGACCCCAATTTTATTCAATTTATTGAATAAAAAAAGGTTTCTATACATCCTGATTTAGATCAACATGTTAAATTGAATAAAAAAAGGTTTCTATACATCTTGATTTAGATCAACATGTTTTGGTTACTTTTGACAAATTAGAAGCTTTAACCTCAACTTTGATAAGGCATATAGATGAAGCCTATCTTCAACAATCAGTTGAATTAGATGCTCTAATTGCTGCTACCTCTGAAATTTCTACAGATTCTTCAAAAACTGTAAATACAACTTCATTTACTACCACCTCACCTATAATATCCACCACACTTCATTCCCCTAAACCATTCATACCTCAACTTCCTCTCCAACCAAACGTCTCAAGTTCATCTAGTTCATCTACAACCATCTCAAGTTATTCTTCGAGCACCACTACTTTACCCCCCAGTCAAACCAAAACCTTATCCATGGCAGACAAATATGCACCTTTGGTCTTACCAGCTCAACTACATGCCATGCCCCAAGACTACCAAAGTAAAATCTTTCTATTTGATGCTACTGGTCAGTATATTGCCCAACATGTGAATAAAATGAATGATTATTTTGAGTTACATGAGATTGATGAGTCTGATGTGCAAATGAGGTTATTTTCCCAAACACTAGCAGGAGATGTCAAAAAATGGTTTAAAGGTTTACTTGCTAATCATATCGCTGATTTAGCTGCTTTCCATAGATTTTTTATCGATAGATGGGAAATAAAGAAAAACCCTTTACAAATATTGTCTGAATATTAAAACATTAGAAGAGCTCCTAATGAATCTGTTCAGGATTATTGTACTAGGTTCAATAATATCTATAATGCAATCCCTGCAAATATCAAACCTCCACCAGACTTAGCACTAATCAAATTTCCTGATGGTTTTGACACATATATGTCTTACCAATTGAGAGAAAGAAACCCTGAAACATTGGAATAGATGCAAAGTAATGTTGTTAGTGTAGAGGCCAATTTATTAGCTAAGAAAGCTAGGATGAGAAATGAGAAAAGAATTACCATTAAAGAGGAACCATCCACTTCAGATGATAAGATAGACAATTTGGCTAAAAGTGTAGAAAGGATAATGGATAGATTAGAAAACATGGAAACAAAATCTTTGTGGGAAAATCAATAAGGACCCCCAATAAAAAACCCCAACTTTAGGAAAAATCCTAGTACTAGAAAAACAAGAGATGCTATACCTGATCAACAGGTTAGACCACCTTTCTAGGAAAATTATGCTGAGGTTCACAAAACCATGAAGAAGAGGTGGACACCCAGATAAACCTATTGGGAATTAAAAATGAAGATGCAAATTTTCTTACTTAGGAAGAACAAGAATTGTACATGCTACACCAATTACAATTAGAATATGGAGAGTCCTTTGACTACAAACAATGTTATGAATCTGCTACCTATGAAGTTCGCAAATAGTATAGCCTTAGAAGCAAAAATAATATTGAAGTTACCACTAAGAAATCAGTCCAAAGCGAAACTAAAAAAATAGCAGAAGCTCTTGTGACCAAAGTTCTACAAATTCTCCCTAGCGGAAGTCAGGAGACTTCCAACCCAAAAATTGTATATATAACTTTAGCTGAAACTCAAACTTCAATTGTTACCCAAACTATTCCAAATAAGAAAATTCAAAACAAAACTGCTGGTACACAAACTGAGTTTCCAAGTGTTGATAAAGAAGATAAAAGTACATAGACCACAATTGCTAAGGAAGATCTCCTACAATCAAGCAAAATTCAATTTCCATTCAACATTAAGACTGAGATAGCGAAATTGAAGATATCAGTTCCTTTGACAGAGTTAGTGAAAAATGAATCATACAAATTACAAATCACTGAAACACTAAACATAGGTGAAGGCGAAGACATTGTAAACCTTAATGATGATCAACCTGAGTTATTATTTGGTCCAGAAGTAAATGAAAAACATCAACAAGGGGGTATCCCTCCATTCTACAATAGCTTAAATGTTCATGATAAAATTTTACATAATGATATGCTAGATTCAGGGGCATCCCATAACCTAATGCCTAAAGCAATCATGGAAAGATTAAATTTAGATATCACCAGACCCTACAAGGACTTGTTTTCCTTTGATTCTAGCCAATTCAAATGCCTTGGCCTGATTAAAGATTTGTGTGTAACTCTAGTCTATTGCCCAACAAAGAGTATTGTTATGGACATAGTAGTTGCTGATATCCCACCCAAGTACAGAATGCTATTATCTCGTTCATGAGGAGCAAAATTGGAGGGATCTCTACAATTAGACATGTCATATGCTACCATCTTTGTATTTGGTCAGCAAAGAAAGCTTTACAGAAAGACCTTGATGAAATACATGGTAAGTAGTTCAGAAAAACCACAAAATTACCCTATATACTCCATGCATTCTGATATGGACTCATTTATCTTTTATATTTCATACAATGGAAAAAATGAAAACACTGATATAGAAGAAAAATACAAAGCCCCTGATAGTGAAAATATAACACATGAGTCTTTATGGCATTTAGATTTTGATGGCTCTGTTAATAGATTAAGAGCAAGTGTAGGAGTCTGGATTCATAAAATGGAAAATAATCATTTTGAAGGTCATGCCTTTAGATTAAACTTTAAATGCACAAACAACATGGCAGAGTATGAAGCTTTAATCTTAGGACTACAAATTGTAAGAAAACTTGGAGCCAAGAGAGTTTCTATCATGGGAGACTCAGAATTGATCATAAAACAAATTAAAGGAGAAAACTCTGTGAATAATCACAAACTTAGCCAATACAGAGAAATTGTTCTAGATCTGATTAAGGAACTTCTTGAAACTGATTTTGCTGCTATTCCTACGAAACAGAACATGCAAGCTCACAATTTGGCTACTTTTGCTAGCACTTGCAAATTACTTTTTCAGCCCAACCACAAGTACACTGCTGAAGTAAGACACAAACCTGTTATACCAGATAATCTGAAATATTGGCATATATTTTCACAATATTCTCAAATCTATGATTTCATGAATGCTGAGGGAGAATTCCACAACTGTAACATAGATACTGATTGTATAGTAGATACCATCAGAAATAGTGAGATAGATATAAATGTTTTAGATGTAAACAAGCCCACCAAATTCACTAAAGTAGAGATAGATAACTTAGAAAAAATAGAAATAGAAGAAATAATCAATTATGATTCTAAGATTTTAAACCTTAAAAATAACTTTTTGCCTAAGGGATTAGTCCCATAGAAGATTTTTTTGATTCAAATGATGTAGCTAGAAAACGAAAAATGGATCCTTTAAGATCAGACATAGAAGAATGTAACATACGAACAAAAGAAAAACCTAAGCTTATTAAAATATCCAAAGCATTACCTCCAGTTGAAAAGATGAAATACATAAGTCTGTTCAAAGAGTTTCAGAATGTCTTTGCCTGGAGTTATGAAGACCTTAAGCCTTATGATACCAACATTATTCAACATAAAATACCCATCAAAGAAGATCAGAAACCCTTTAAACAAAATCTTAGAAGAATTAATCTAGTTCTTAGGCCATTAATTTAAAAAGAAGCAAAAATGATGTATGATGCATAAATCATAGCATCAATTAGATATTCAGATTGGGTCTCTAATTTAGTCACTACTAGAAAGAAAACATGAGAAATCATACTCTGTGTTGATTTTGAGAAACTTGAACAAAGTATCACTAAAAGATAACTATCCCCTCCCTAAAATGGACCATATTCTCCAGAGAATAGTAGGGTCATCCAGAATTTCATTGCTTGATGGATTCTCTGGATACAACCAAATCTTAGTTCAACCAGAGGATCAAGAAAAGACTACATTTAGCACTTCCTGGGGTACTTTCATGCATTTAAAGATGCCTTTTGGATTAATGAATGTTGGAGCAACATTCCAAAGAGAAATGGACATAGATTTTGCAAAATAAATCCATGACTTTCTAGTTGTTTACCAAGATGACATCACAATGTTTTCCAAATAAAAAAAGTGCACATATAGATCACCTAAGAAGAGTCTTTTTAAATGTAGAAAAGTTGGTATTTCCTTGAATCCAAAAAAAACACTCTTTGGGCTAGAAGAACGTAAACCCTTGGGTCACATAATATCAAATATGGAATTAGAATAGAAACAACTAGAATAGAGGCAATCCTAAACATCAACCACCCTAGAAACATTAAAGAATTACAATCATTCCTAGGTAAAATAAATTTTCTTAGAAGATTCATTTCTAACTTGGCAGAATTAATCAGAGAATTGAATAACATGTTAAAGAAAGATTCAACACTTTAGTGGATAGTAGAGGCTAAATAGACTTTCGAGGCAATCAAAGAAGCCCTTACTAAAACTCTAGTCCTCATAAGTCCTGATTTCAAAAAAGATTTTATAATTTTTTCTTTTGCTTCAAAACATACTATTGCAGCAATGTTATTGCAAAAGAATGATCAAGGTTATGAGCAACCTATTGCATTTTTCAGCAAATATTTGAGAGATGCTACACTAAAATACAACATAATGGAAAAACAAGCACTTGCTTTAGTGAAAGCTATTAAAGATTTCAGAGTGTACATTTTATACTCACCCATCATTGCATATGTTCCAAATTCAGTAGTAAAGGACATCTTAACACAGAATGGGCCTGAAGGAAAGAGAGGCAAATGGATTACCGCCATTTTGGAATATGACATTGAAATAAAGCCTACAAAACTTATCAAAGGCCAAGGTTTGGCTAAACTCATGGATGAATCAAACTGTCAGACCTTAGATATAAATTTCGTTGGTGCCCTAGATGACCAGAAAGAGATGGTGATTGCATAGATCAGTGAAGATTTCATAGATTCACCCTGGTATGCAGATATCATATTTGTTTTACTAAATTTACAAGCTCCTCCTGGTTTATCTAGAACTAAAGGTAGATTTTTGAAAATGAAATCAATGAAATATTGTATCATAGACAATGTTTTATTTTGGAAAGATAATGGTGGCATTTTATTGAATTGTTTATTGAATTGGTGTGGCATTTTTTCATGCCAAACCTTTCTTTGTACTTGAATAACTTCTATGTGTAGGAGGGCCTGCATCCTGAATTCATCTAAACCATTGAGCTGGAGCAACCTCTCTTGCTATGCATTTGTAACATCCAAATTCAACTGCGCTGCCATTCTCAAAGTGTTGTACTAAAACTCAATGGAGAGCAAAGCCTTCTTCCCATAGGCCAAGTCATAAGGGTGAAGTGAGTGGTTGTCTTCCAAGTTGTATTATAGGCTCAAGTGGCCTCCACGGGTTTGTCAGCCCAATATTTTTTGCTGCTGCTCACAACCTTGGTGAGCATGCCTTCCATTGCTCTGTTAGTAGCCTCTACTTGTCCATTAGCCCGAGGATGATAAGAAATTGACTTCATGTGTTTGATCTTATGCTGCCTCAACGAATTTTCAATCAGGGGTGATGTGAAGTGAGCCCACTTTGTCAAATAATTAGTGCATACAATTATATAATTTTCTACCCTGATGTTGGATCAATGGGCCCAATGAAATCCATGCCCCACTTGTCAAATGGCTCAAGAGTCACTTGAGGTTGCAAAAGAATTTCATCCCTAGGAGTAGGTTTCCCCATTCTTTGGCACTAAACACATCGACCAGTGTATCTTCTTGCATCTTGGTGGAGAGTGGGCTAGTAGTAGCCAACTTGCAGTACCTTGAAAGCTGTCCTATTGGCTGCACAATGACCTCCACAAGACCCATCTTCACAGGACAAAAGGATGTCAAAAACTTCCTCCTCCCTGACACATCTCCTCAAACTTTAATATGGGCCTAGATTGAAGGGATTGCCCCTAATCCAAGTGAATTGGGTGCTCTTTCTTATAAATCTTCTTTTTTCCTTGGAGGATATATTTGGAGTAAGTAGTTGGCTATGTCGGAAAACCATGGAGAGAGAATGAAAATAAAAAATAAATGCTCATCTGGTAGCTGATCATCAACCATTCCTTCCTCACCTGCAGGAAAAGCAAGTTTGGACAAAAAATACGCAACTACTTTTTCTCTATTATGCTTATCAATGATAATGAGATCAAACCATTGTAGTAAAAACAACCATCTAATAATTCTAGCATTCGCATCAGGCTTGTTCATCAAATATTAAATAGCATCATGGTTAGTATGTACAAAGGTCTGGTAAATAGTGATGTAGTTTCTAAATTTATTCAAGGAATGGACAACAACTAGGAGCTCTTTTTTAGTCACAGTATAATTCAAGTCAACCTTGGATAGATTTTTGCTAATGGAATAAATGGCATAAGGAAAATTGTCATCTATCTTGCCTAGAGCTACTCCTATAGCTTTGTTAGAAGCATCAACATGGATGTGGAAGGAAGAGCCCAATTTTGGCCTCAGAGTATGGGTGCAGTAGTCAAATTGTCCTTTAAGGTTTCTAGGGCCTCTTGACAGCTTTCTGACCAGCAAAACTCAGAGTCCTTGGCCAATAGTCCAAACAAAGGTGAGGATACTCTACTAAAGACCTTTATGAATCTCCTATAGTATCCAGCTAAGCCAAAGAAACTTCTGACATCCCTCTGCTTTTGAGGAGTAAGGACCCTCTTTATGATAACAATTTTATTTGGGTCCACTTGTAGTCCTTCCTGGGATATTGAGTGACTTAGAACAATTCCTGAATTCATCAAGAACTCACACTTCTTAGGACTAAGGGATAGGTTCATTTCAATGCACTTATTTAATACTTTCCCCAAGTTAGAGAGAGCCTCTAGGAAATCACACCCATAGGGAGTGAAATTATCCATGTAGATTTCTACACAGTCATGGATTAGCTCTGCAAATATGCTCAAAACTTCCCTATGAAAAGTGGCAATGGCATTACATAATCCAATAGGAAGGACCTTATAGGCAAAGGCACCCCATGGACAAGTGAAGGTGGTTTTATCTTGGTCCTCTGGGCTGATCTGGATCTGATTGTAACCACTGAATCCATCCAAGAAAGAGAAGAACTTATTCTCTACAAGACCATCCAAGACTTGATCAATGAAAGGTAGAGGGAAATGGTCCTTTTTAGTGGCTTTGTTTAACTCTATGTAGTCCACACAGATCCTCCATTTTCCTTTCTTCTTTGGGACCAGAACTAGAGGAGACACCCCAATACTATCTGAGATGGGTAAATGAACCTTGCATCCAACAAATTCTACAATTCTTCTTTAACTATGTCTCTGAGGGCTGAGTTCATTCTCCTATGAGGTTGATGCACAGGCGTGCAACCTTCCTTGATGTAAATGTGGAGAGTACACATTGAAGGGTGAACTCCCTTCATTTCCTTATAACTCTAGGTAAATTCATCCAGATGCTCTCTTGGCATGTCACATAACTCCTTTTCTTGATGCGCAGAGAGGGGTTGCTTTCAATGTTTTAGCTGGACCAAATTCTATCATCTTGACATGAGTAGGACTTGAGTCAGCTAGGCACAAATTAGTCCAAGGGTTATCTTCAACTTTCTTTACTAACTCATCAAGAGAGATGGTGTTGGGGGCTGATTCGAAAGGATTTGATCAATCAGGTCGCCTTCATCAGGTTGCCCCCCTTCTATAGCAGCATCTAGGGTAAAAATTGGGTAAGATGTGGCATAGTAGACTTCATCTTCCTCCTCCTCTTCCAACCATAAGGATATGCCATGCTCTAAATATGGTTGAGCAAGAGGGTACAAGACTAATTGTTTGGACAAATGACCATTTTTAATGGTCAAAAGCCCAACCCTGCAACTTATGTAAGCATCAATAGTGGCTAGCCATAGTCTTCCAAGGATGAGAGGATAACCATTGAACTTAGTCTCAGGTTGGAGAACTAAGAAGTCAACATGGTATTCCTAGGAATCAATGGAGATCATCACATCCTCAACAACTCCCTTAGGAGCTATTGTGGATCTGTCTACAAGCTGCAATACTGTTGTGGTCTTCCTTAATGATTCTCAGAGATTTATTTTAAGCATGGTCTCCTTAGTAATCACATTTATGGCAGACCCAAGATCAATCAAGGTATGGGGGACAATGATACCATCAATGTGCACATCTACCACAGGACTTCCAAGGTCTAGATACTTCAGGCAAATCACTCTCCCCAACATTAAGTTAGACAATTGTCTAATGAAATTAATGGTACGGGTGTCTTTCTTCCTCCTCCCACGATGTTTGAAGAATTTCTCCTTGATTAACTTGTTGTAGATGGGGACATCCTTGATAGCTTGGAGGAGTGAGATTTTAACACACAATTTTTTCAATTCACCGAGAAGTTCAGTCTCTTTTAGGGTGTGCTAGATATGATTGATTAGTCTCTCAGGAAAAGGAGGTGGATTGGCTTATTGAACACTCTCTTCCTTTTCATCTTCAAGCTCCTCAAGTGGAGATGGAGGTTGGTTATCTAGAAACACTCTTCAAGACCTGACGTTGATTTCTTGAATTTCCACAACATAGGAAGGGTAGGATGTCTCTCCACTATAGACTTGCTATGACTGCTTATTGTTTGGGTTTAGATTTGGTTGAGAAGGCATCTGAGGTTGCTTAGGTGGAGCAAAGTGAAGGAGTTGTGGTTGAGATGGAGGTGGAGGCAGTAAGATTGGAGATTGGTTGTATGGGGGCCTCCACCTCTATGATGGTGTATTCCACTGAGGTTGTGGCGAAGCATATGGATGAAATGATTGATTGGCAGGCTGGGAATGGTATTAAGGTGCATAAGACCAAGGAGAAGGTGTGGACCATGAAGGATGAGCAGGAGGACACCAAGGGGGAATGGATGCATTTTGGTTGGGGTTGTAATATGAATAGGACACCCCTTGCATGCCCTGCTAGTATGGTCGAGGTCCTTGAGGCCTTCTTTGGTTGATAGAACTGAGTTGTTTAGTCACACCTCCAGTTCCTTGATGCACAATTTTCAATCTAGGTAGAGAAGGGAACTTGTATGTGGAGTGGTTTTCCTCACAGACCCAACAGATCTCTATAAGATTCAATGAAAATTCATTTCTAGGGTGCCTCCTAGTGCATATAGGGCAAAAGACAACTAAGGCTCTTTCTGCTTCCTCTTGCTTCCTATTGATCTGCATGGTGTCCATTTGTAGAGCAAGGGTATGAAGCATCTCACTCTTAAAGTCTTCCAACATGTTACCAATTTCACTTTTTATGGATGTGTTGGAGGAAGATGAACTGGCCAAAGCTTGACTAGCCCTACCCTTCTTTTTGGCTGCTATAAAATGATTTTTGAAAACTGTCTTGAGATCAGCATAAGATAGTTGGAAGATGTCCCCTCCCTACAACATGTTTAGGGTTTCTTTGAAATTTTCCCTGATCCCTCCAAGAAGGACTAACTTGAGTTATTCAGGGTTGAGGGTGCATTTGGCTCTTTTGTAGTTGAGTTGGAACCTTTTCCTCATAATCTTCCAAGGATTCATCATGTCCCAAGGTAATTCTAAATATTTCCTTTTTGGTGTCTTTGGAACTACAATAATCCCTGTACTTGTTGTTGAAGGCTTGTTGCATTTGAGCCTAGGTAGTGATGTTGTCCCTAAGTAAACCCATGAACCAGTGCAAGGCTGCATCCTTGAGGGTGGATGGGAATTATTTGAACTTCTGGTTCTCAGAGGTATAATCATAAGTTCTGTAGATGACAACAAACTCAAACAAAAAGGTATCAGGGTTCTCTGAGGTTAAGCCATGGAAGTGAGGAAGGGCATAGGGTGTTATGTTTTTAATCCTAGCATCTCCATTAGTTTCTCTAATGGGAAAAACACCCTCGGTTCTATTTTTAGCTCCATTTATGTTTTCAATCTCATTTCTATTTTCAACCATGGTGTAGGTTTGTGGAATGGTTTCTTTTTCTTCTTCTTCCCCAATAGACTCTTTAAACATCTCTGGGTGTTCGCCTAATGGGTCCTCTTGCTGACAACCACCGAAGAAGAGGGAATTTTGGTTGTTTGATGGTGTGGGGCTATTAGGGTTTTTACTTGAAGAATGGAAAGAAAGTAGAAATTGCAACTATTTTATGAATGAAACTAATTTCATAATAGAAAAAAGCAGAAATTGCAACTATTTGCTGAATGGAACTACTTGAAACATAGAAAGAAAACAAAAATTGAAACTATCTATTGAATGCAAAAGAAAAGGAAAGTAGAAATTACATCTATTTACTGAATGTCAAATAGAGAGGAAAGCAAAAGTTACATCTACCAAGACACTTCCCCAGCAACAACGCCAAAAAGTGATGAGCCCCAGTATTACAGCAAGGATGCTACAACTCCTAGGGAAACCAAGTTTACTTTATCAACCCAGGGTTTGTACAAACTATTGGAAATAATATTGAGAGGGGGGGGGGGGGGGGGAGGGGAATCAATATTTACAATTCAATAATCTTTCATTTCCCAATCAGATTTATATATGCTACTTATGTGTAGTAATAACATAATAAACCATCACACATAAGAAACAAACATGAACACCAAGATTTAAGGTGGAAACCCAATGAGAAAGAAAAACAACTTGCTGTTGTCATCTCTGTCTTCTTAATATAAGGAAAATCGATTTACAATATTGTACTGGTGCAGACTCATACCAATACGCAGGCACCCACCTACAGAAGGCTACAACTTTCTCTCGTTTTCTAGCTTCTACTAGAAGGGAGCTACAACCCCCTAGCTCTTGTACTAGCTGATATGTTTACTAGTACATAGGCACTGCCCTACAGAAGGCTATGACCTTCTCTCTTCCTCTAAGGACCACATTTCATTAATTTTCATGCCGGATGCTCTTGGTACACAAAAACACAATATGAAGGCCTCGTTTCATCAAATTTTCACACTGGACCCATCAGAAACTTTTAAGCTCAAACTCTATAAAAATAATTGCATCAACTAACAACGAGTCAACTTGAACAGTCAGATCACTATCACCAGAACACTATGCTGAAACCAGAAACCTACATCATTATTTAGAATGAGTTGCAACCTCAAAAATCATACATCAGAATGTATATGCTACATTAATGAACCCAACCTACGTGTATACGCTACTTCCTGTAACAAAACTTGTGTATGCCTCCAAACTATTGAATCATACAAACTTTTGAATCAAATCTGTACCAACCGGTAATATTATGAACATCTACTATCAATTTACAGAGATCCAGATAGTCAGCAACAAAGATAACCCTTCTCACTTAATCATTCAATCAATCAAACACAAACTCCTTATGCATTCAATTTTACTTTTAGATCTAAGAAGACTTCATTGACAAACAACAATAAACAACAACAATGATTAGATAGATAAGTCATTTATGAACAACAAGATTTTCTTTGGCATATGCTATTTGGAAGAGTCGAACCTGCGTGTATACGCGCCTTTACCAAGGCGAACCAATATATAGATATGAAAATACTAACTTACAACTTTGCTGCTATTCCAGACTTCAAACATACCCAGATCATGACATTTAAAGAATAAAACAGACGTAAGAAATCAAATCTATCCCAACCAATATCAGATCATACAATGATAAGTCATTTTAGGTCTCATGATCCTGATCCAACATTGTATCCAAGGTGCACAAAATATTTCAGATCATATCATAATCATAGCCCCTGCAACATAAAATAAAATTCAGGTAGATGTGTTCCTGAGAAACCCTTTCACTTGCACCCTTGGCCCTTTGATCTTCTCCTCCTTATATAGTTTTTGGCCTTTCTCAATACCTCGGACCAAAACAACACTTAGAGCCTGTGGTATTCTTGGACGTGATCAAATATTCATTACTCTACTCAATATTCTGGGCTAATACCATGGTATTGACCCTTGGTATTCTTTAAACTTGAATTTCCTTAATTTTTCAACCTCTACACGCTTTTCCTCTTGTGAAAGTGCATGCATATGTATACGCTCTTTTTGGTCTGTTAACCCACATGTATACACTTCTTTGTCAAAGTGAACCTACATATACAACTTACAACATCTTTTTCCTTCAATATTTTTATTATGATCAGTAGACCTTTGTTCCAACTTCCTGTTCTTTTGTACTAATGTCCTTTTACCTCTGAATTGACCTGTTACAATGTGAGTTGCCTTTTATCAAATCTGAACTGACCTGTGAGTGAGTTTCCATCAAGGACAACACTTGTATCATAATGCCAACAATCTCCCCCTTTGGACTTGATGACAACCATATTGGTGTTGTTGATTACTGCAAGCTGTAGAAACTGTTAGAGATATCAAGCAACACCAAAATACTCTCCCCCTTTGACATCAAGGGAAACAGGTGGACCAAGATATTCTCCCTTTGAAATACATTATGCTGTCCATGCTCCCCCTGAGTACATGCAGAGTTTGTAGAGATATTTTTCAAAAGAATAACATGAATCTATAACTCAACTATGTGAGTATGACCTTCCTATCACCAATGACTCAATTTGACTCATCCACCCAACCAAGTGGGGATATACCAATTGTTTATACATGGCTGAAATATAACAATTATTACATCATCCTTGCCATGCATAGTGGGGAAAAAAATTACATCATATGTCCAATAGGACTCATTCGAAAATAGACTATGAAAGAATGTGACATATTACATCCTAGCACTACAAGAAAAAAGGTCATTGGTGAGGGTCATGTCTATGATGGACCTTTAAGGTCCATCACCAATGTCTCATATGGTGACGGTCTTTAAAAAAGCATTGTTGTAAGTGTATATAGTGATGGTCCTTTAAGGTTTGTCACCAAAGCCATTTTCCATGACACTTTTGGTGAGGGTCGTTAAAGGTACGTCACTAATTCTCTCTTTGGTGACACTTTTGGTGAGGGTCATTAAAGGCCCATCAGTAATTCTCTCTTTGCTGACACTTCTAGTGACGATATTTTATTGACCGTCACCAATGATCTTTTTGATTACTTTTGGTGATGCTCAATAAATGTTCGTCATCATTGATCATTCCAATGAGTTTTTGATGACGCTTCATGTCTGTGACAAACCTTTAAGGTTTGTCACCAATGTTGCATATAGTGACGATATTTAAAAAATCGTTGTTGTAAGTGTATATAGTGATGGTCCTTTAAGGTTTGTCACCAAAGCCATTTTCAATGACACTTTTGGTGATGGTCTTAAAGGCCCATCATTAATTCTCTCTTTGGTGACACTTTTGGTGAGGGTCATTAAAGGCCCATCACTAATTCTCTCTTTGGTGACACTTCTAGTGATGATATTTTATTGACCCTCACCAATGCTCTTTTTGGATACTTTTGGTGATGGTCAAAAGTTTTCCGTCAACATTGATCATTCTAATGAGTTTTTGATGACGCTATGTACCTGTTACTACATTGTTTGTCAAAAGATAATGATTTAAGACCATTGTTATGGAGTTTTTTTCATTATGTGTCCAAGGTAATAGTGGTTATAATAATCAATCAATTTTTTAAGAAGTAATTAGTGTGTATCATTTCCCTCAAGTCATAAGAATATAGTTTTCCTATGAGTCAACACATGATTCATCTCTATTAGGTTTATTATCTAGCAAATTTCCTTTAAATAAAGTTCCACTAGTGTTTGTAGGAACCCTATTATCTAATACATAATCAAGCTCTATCAATTATTAGTGAGAGAGACCTAGCTCTCCTCAACACTCATAATGCACATTAACATGCTTTGGAACAATACACTAACATTCCTTGGCACATCGCATGTCTTGGAACATCTTTGTACCTAGAACATATTTGTACCTACAAAATCTTGCCATGAGTAGGATGGACAAGCACATGTTGGCATGCCCTAGCATATCATAACACTCCCCTATCATGTGTTGGCATGCCCTATAATCCCTAACATTCCCTGGAACACCTTGGCATGATATTGCATTGACAAACATTAACACTTGGCACACATTGGCACTTGGCATGTATTGGAAAATATTATTAGTGTGCCTAGCATGCCCCTTCTGAAAAAGATAAAGTATCGACTTATTAACCCTCTTATGTGTTCATTTCATTTAATTTTAGCTTTGTTATTCCTTTTTTTTCCTTGAAACTCCTTGACACATATTGGCATACTCTGGCACCTTGCACATCCTAGCATGTCTTAGCACCTGGCATGACTTGGAACTATTTGGCACATGTTAGCAAACCCTGGAACTACCTAGCACACTCTAGCACTTCTTGACATTCCTTGATATTCCCTGTCATGCCTTACCCGTGCTTAGCATACCTTGTCACTCCCTCCTTGGAATGACAACCAACACACATTCACACTCCCTGACACACCCTCATATTCATTCACTTCCATGCATTTTGACCTACTGCTCCCTTGTGTTGTCCTAGTACTCCCTAACACTCATAAGCATGCTTTGCCACTCTCTAGCACACCTTAGCACTCTTTGATATGTTGTGCCACTTCGTACCATGCATCACACTCCTTGATGCACATTGGCAATTGGCACGTGTTGGCACTTGGCAAGTCTTAGCATGTTTGGCATGCGTTGAGATGACTTGGTATGCTTTGGCATGGTTTAATATTAAAGTTATTTGAGATCAATTATTAGAAACTAGATGAGAAGAAACAGAGGAATATTTGGCACTTAGAATGCATTGACACTTGGCACTTGGCACCTATTGGTACCTAGTGTTGGTGTGCCTAGCATGCCGCTCATGTAAAAGGTAAATTGATGACTTATTAACCCTATTATGTGCTCATTTGCTTGTATTTTAACTTGTTCCTCCATTTTGTTGCCTTGATAGTCCCTGGCATGCATTGTCACACCCTTGTACATCTTGGCATGCCTTAGAACTTGGAACATCTTAGCTTGTTTGACATGTCTTCATACTATCTGGCACATGTTAGCATGCCCTAGCATTCCCTAACACAACTTGGTAGTCATGACCTCACAACTAGCATTACATTTTTCCATGACTTTGGAACCGTACATTCACTAGAACACCTTGGCACTCCCTAGTTGTCATGTCCTCTGTTATCCTCCATAATGTCCCAGGTTGATGAGGAGATCGATGGAGGTAACCACAGACCAAGCTTTTAGTTTGGTAGCTAGCCCTACCAAACTAGAGAGGGATCTCTATATGAAATCACAACCAAGAGATGACTGGAATGTAAAGGATTTTAGGCCAGATAGCTAGGCTCTAGTGGGTTTTGGAAAATTTAGGCTCATCTTGTTTGCTTGATGACCCCACCTCCATGGGTTGTACTAACATGGTTTGGTGTTGGCTTGGTGAACTAGTTATATGCATTTTCAAGGCTACCTCAATGAAGGTGTCCCATGTCATGTTATTCTCTTTCAACTGATGGAGTACTATAACCTTTATTAGGATATGGTGAAAGAGGCTGGGATAATGCACTTTTCCTTTCAATTTCACCATTTTGGACATTTTGGTTAGGCTCCTATACAAGAAGCTGGACAAGTTTAGAGACTTGGCAACTGTAAAGTGCATGAGTAGTATTATGTGGTATTGATATAGCCTAGAAAATCTGGCCTCACATGTGAAGAACTTCATGACAACCTTCATCAATGGTGCATATCTCTCCAACAAGTATCTGAATGGGAAAACATGTGAGTGAGCTCCTTTGTATTGTGATTTCAAGTAGGGTTTGTACTCTTCTAGGTCTAGGTTCATGCCTTTGAACCAATTTTCACCATGGTTTGGTATGCCTGTAGCTTGAGAGATTGCATCCACTAAAAACATGAAATCAATCCCTACAATGGTGATCCTGTCTTCCTTCAAGGTGAGGGAAAATAAACCCGTGAGATTCTCATGGTAACCTACTTCCTTCACTCTTTGAAAAAACCCTAAATAATTGACATCTTCAAAGAATTTCATGACAAATGGGGAGGAGGTTATTTTTTTCAATTAGGTGGCTCAAACCTTAGTATCTTTCCCCCCTCAGTATCTTTAGACCAAAAGAATTGATGCTATTATAGCTAGGTGCCTTTGGGCTAGGCTTAAATCCACAAATAAGATACTTTTGGTCTATTTATAGGTACTTGTGAGACATGAGAAGGATTGAGGGTGGGGTATAAAGGACACATAATGTTTTAGTAAGGCTTTAATTGTACTCAATAAATTATGGAAAACTTTCTAGGGAAAAGGTATTTGGTAATAGGTTATTAATGAGAAATATATAAAAAATAGACAACTTAAGGAATGGATTAAAGAGGTGGCTCCAAAGAAGAAAGTGGCATCTTATATATGGAGAAGCATGACGAGAAACAAATATTGGCTACTACGAAATCTGAGATGGGAGGTTGGAAGTGGGAATAGGATAGAAATAGGACTAGATGATATCAAAGGAGTGGAGGGAATACATACTCTTTCTATTCGCATCCTTGAGCATTTACATAAGAAAAGGCTTTACTTCATGAACTAAATCTCTTGTGATTGAGGATCTCCTTCTGTTACAAGTTATTGGCCTAATGCATTTGAAATTGGATTTAGAGAGGATCTATTTGTGGAATGGGCGCGTTTCACAACACAATTAAGTCTAACATATTTAAAACTCACTGAGAAGAAAGAAAAGCTAAAATGGGAAGGTGTTATGTATAATGAGAAGATCTCGGTTAAGGAGATTTATAAACATATTTCTCATGGAGGTGGCTTGAATGATAATGCTTTTAAGTTTTTGGTTTCATAACACGTGGAGATCAGATATACCTCTCAAATTAAAATGTTTTATGTGGTTGGTGGTCCACAATAATATTTTAACTTGGGATAATATCCATAAAAGGAGTTTTCAGGATCTTGGAAGATGCTCTATATGCAAAGAAGTTTTAGAAGATGTGGAACATCTATTTCTAACATGTCCTTTTGCGATCTCGGTATGGAGTGGGGTTCTTCAAACACTTAAAATACATGTAATCTAGAACATGGTTACCATTTAGAGATGTCTCACTCAATGGTTTGAATGTTTCAAGACATATCATTCCTTTCCTTTCTATATTTTGTGGGGCATATGGAGAAGCAAGAATGAGAATATTTTTGAACAGACAGAACCAGATACTAGAGACGCCTATTTAAAGATCTTTGCACATTGTATGGAGATATGGCTAATGAAGGAGGAACAACCTAGAAGGCATTTTTGACTCATGGAGCTATGGTCATACTTTATTTTTATTTTTTATGGGGCATCCATCAACAGGGTTTATGGAAGTGGGTTTATGGAGCATTTGTCATGTCTTGGCACTCTTTGGCACATGTTAACACACACTAGAACTCCCTAGCACACTCTGGCACTTCTTAACATGCCCTGATATTCCTTAACATGCCTTGCCAATGCTTAGCATACCTTGTCACTCCCTCCTTGGCATGCCAACTAACACTCGTTGACACTCCCTAGAACAGCCTCATATTCATTCACTTCCATGTATTTTGACCTAGTGCTCCATTGTGTTTCCCTAGTACTCCCTAACACTTCTTAGCATGCATTAGCACTTAGCACTCTCTGGCGCACCTTAGCACTCTTCGACATGCCTTGCTACTTCATAACATGTGTATCACTCCCTAACACACATTGGAACTTGGCAAGTTTTGGCGCTTGGAAAGTCTTATCATGTTTATTTTTCATTGAGATGCCTTGGTATGCTTTGGCATGGTTTAATATTAAAGTTATTTGACATCAACTATTGGAAAGTAGATGAGAAGTAACCGAGGAGTATTTGGCACTTAGAATGCACTACACTTGGCACTTGGCACATATTGGTACCTAGTGTTGGTGTGCCTAGCATGACCCTCTTGGAAAGGTAAATTTATGACTTATTAACCCTCTTATGTGTTCATTTCCTTGCAGTTTAACTTGTTGCTCCTTTTTTTTGCCTTGAAAATCCCTGGCATGTATTGTGACACCCTTGCACATCTTGGTGTGCCTTAGCACTTGGCACATCTTAGCATATTTGACATGCCTTCACACTATCTAGCACATGTTAGCATTCCTTAGCACACCTTGGTACTTACACCCGCAAAACTAGCCTTACATTTTTTCACGACTTGGGAACTCAATCAAGTCCTTAACTACTGCAGTTCATGTGACATTGGCCTGCTTCAACCACAATAACTTGACCAATTTCACCTACAAGTAGATAGTTCCTTGTTCACCTAAGAACTTTCTATAACTCATCTTAGGCCACTAATGCCCAAGCTCAACTTGTCCCACTTAAGAACTTACAAAGACAAGGATCACATCTAGCCATGGCCATAAAGCAACTAACCAACATAGCTTATATAGACAATATTTCACATGTATATCTAGTTCATATAAATAATATAGCATTAAATAAGAGTTTGCAATAACCACAAGTTTCACAAGACACACATGATATAATCTGACATAATTCGAGTGTCCCAAAAACTATAAACAACAATGTACAATATGAAATTGTCTAAAATAGTTTAAAACATGAGCATTTGGTCAAAATGTGCCACATATCATATAAAAATAATAGCTAAAGGAAAAACAGTGTTGTGCCTAGAACAAAGTCTCCCTTTGTCTAAAACTGCTCTGTAGAGCCCCTTATTGCAACCATAGGCTTGACTCTTGAAAATACTATTATGAACTTCTCCTAACACAATTCATCCTTGGTACACTTGAATTCACTGACACTCCCTGGCACACACACTTAAATTTTCATTTCCATGCATTTTGACTTAGTTCTCCCTTATGATGCCTCGACACTCCCTAACACTCCTCAACATGTATTGATATTGTCCAACATGTGTTAGCGCACCTTTTCATTCCTTGTCATGCCCTGACCCTCCCTAGCTATCATGGCCTCACAACTAACCTTAATTTTCAACTTGGGAACCCAACCAAGTCCTTGCTTGACTGCAAGAGGTTGAACAAATTACGATTACTACAACTAGACTATTTTGTTGAATTGTGAATCTAGGGAGGTACTCCACAAGCCTAGTGAGTTGGGTTTTTGTGAGTTCGGTCACAAAAGGATTTGTGGGAAAAGAACCCAAGTGAAAGGGTTTTGGACCCAAGATGGGGTTTAAAATCTAAAATAAAATTAAAAAGGAAAATTAATATTTCATAAGGTCTAAGTGGATAAAACTAGTAAGTTCTAGAGGGTTCCTAAGAGGCCTAGCTAGGAAAATATATTTAAGGAGGTATTAGTATGAAGGTTGGAACATCAAATGAGAAGGAGCTCATTTGATTAAGGAATCCAGGAGATATGTAGTCCTAAAGTAGGCTGAGTTAGAGGGTTGAGTAAGGGTTATTAAAGGGAGGCCATGATCATCCACGAAGAGCAACATTATCATCTGAGGGTTCACAAAATTGTCACATACCTTAATGCGTTTGAGCTAGGAAGTAGGATGGCATACTGTTGGTTCTCTTATGGTAGATCGAGCTCAAGATAGGTGGCTCATGAGAATTTGGGCATGTGATTTCAATGGTTTTTTTGTGTGAAGGCCGCATCAAATTCTAAAATAGCAGAGAGGGCTGAGACCCTATATTACGGTGGTCAGTAGGTTGCAAGGTCTATGATAAAGACCAACACAAATGGAGGAGAGCCTACAATGGAATTGAGGGCCATGACATAAGTAGCCACATGTTTAGTATTGAATGATGTAACCGTAGTTTGAGGGTTATAGATATCTGAAGTTCAGGTTAAGATTCAGTAAAAGAAATGCCAAGAATCTATGGATCCACATGAGCTAGGTAGAGTCTCTTATGGAGGAAAGAGTTGTTGTTTTTTCTATGGGTGGATATGATTTGTTCTAAAGTAATTAGAATATAAGTATAACGCCCTAGTTAGGGAAGTTTCCTAGCATGTTAATTCCCTAAGGTATGCCCTTAAGACTGTGACAAATCTGCATAGAAGAAGAGGGGTCATGACCCTTAGAGGGAAAATTTTGATGAGTTGAGTTCAGTAAACTAGTGCTACCTAGCATACCATGTGACTCCCTCCATAACACACCTGGAACTGACACTCCTTGTCACACACTCTTTTTCATTCATTTCCACGCATTTTGACGTAGTTCTCCCTTGTGTTTCCTTGGCACTCCCCAACACTCAGCGCACATTGACACACCTTGGCACTTGGCACACCTTGTTATGCTTCCCTAACACTCTAGCATGCCTTGGAACTATCTAGAATATCTTGTCACTCCCTCCTTGGACACCTAGAACTCATTAACACTTAATTTCCATCAATTTGAGACTAGTGCTCCCTTGTGTTTCCTTGACACCTGGCCCTAACATTCCCTAACATGTTTTCACCTCACACCCTAGCACTTGGCACATCTTGGTAAGCCTTAGCACTTGGCATGTCTTGGCATGCATAACATGCCTTGGAACTGTCTAGCATGTGTTAGTACTTCCTAACATTCCCTAGCACACCTTGGCATTCCGTAGTTGTCATGCCCTCATAGATAACCTTGCCTTTTTTGCGGCTTGGGAACCCAACCAAGGCATTGGAAAAACAATGTTGTGCCCAACCCAAAGTCTCCCTTTGTTTGAAAATGCTTTTTCTAGCCCCTTATTGCAACCAAAGGCTTTTTTCCTACAAGTCCTATTATGAACTTCTCCTTGCACACTTCATCTTGGGACACCTGGAATTTGCTGACACTCCTTGGCGCACACTCTTATTCATTTATTTCCATGAATTTTGACATATTTCCCCCTTGTGATTCCCTCATTGAAAAGTGTAACTAGGTTTGGTCTTCATAACGACATGTGTAATTGTGATTTTATGTAATTGACATAAAGAAGAAAATAAAATTATTTTTGTAATGCTTGAATCATGGGTTTCATGATCAAGGAATTTTATTTTTAGTTAAAGCTCCCATTGTGAGCTATTAGGTTTTGTCATCAAGCCACAAAATTCATAGAGTCAATGTCAAATATTGAAGACCCATTTTGGGCATGTAATCCATTGTAAAAGAAATTTTATTAGCTCTCCAAGACCTTGTCACAAACTCTTCTTCATGTCGGGCTAAGGATGCTTCCAGAATGTCAAGTTGGCTTACCTATATCACAAGTCGACTTATTTTGATGGATGAAACTCTATATATAGGGAAAATAGGCCTCAATTTGTGGACAAGAAAATCCAATTAAGTAAGTCTACAATAAGAAGTGCGAAGATAACTAGAGAAGAGAAGGAAATGAAGAGTGAAGTTTTTGGTGTTGTTTATGGGTTTGATTTAGGGCTAATACCTCCACACATGCGAAGGAAGGAAGAGCTATCTAATGTAGAAAAGGTCGAAGGTCTTTCTGTTTTCCAAGAAGTTGAATCAAGGAAGAAGATAAGCAAGGTTATAATTCGAATTATAATAAGAGGTTGTTGGCTTGTTGGGGCCTGACCCAGGTTCAGAAGTGATTTAGCCAAACAAATCCCAAAACTACCAGCCCTTTCGGCAATAGTCCACAGTGCGCGGACTGAGGTCTCACACAAGGTAGTATGGGAGGGTACTGGAACCAGGTTTCCACACCCTAGGGATGTCTTGATGAAGTCTAGGAAGTTCGCGAACCGAACCCTCGTGCTTGCGCTACTCCGCGCAGTTGTCTATCCTTCACAACTTGTGCAACTACTCCCACGTAGCTCTGTAAAGAGTGCAAAGAGGTGCTATCTAGATCCTTATTCCTTACTGTGCTATTATTATAGATCTTAACTTAATTATGTTGGCCCAATATTCTCATTAATGATTCAACATTCAAAACAAGTGCGTGCAATCATAAAACTATAAAGAGATGCATAAATATAATATAAGCATAGAATCAGCATATTACAGAATCAACTTATCTTTTATTAATTCTTTGTCCAAGTACAATCCCAACTCTGCCCTGCCACTCAGCTACAGGGGTCTGCGCTCACAGCTGCGGACTCTACTAGGCCTCTACGCACTCAGCTCAAGAGCCTCTTCCTACTACTACAACCCAAGACTCGTACTTACAGACTTCGAGCTAATTCATCATCCAAAACTTAAGACTAACTTTACACTTAGAACATCACTCTATATATACAATCCCATGGTCCGCGAACCACGGATAGGCTGACATACCATACATTAAATTATATTATTTTAGGGTGGACAACCCTAGACTCTCATGCTCCATGCCCACATTTCCTGGGGTCTTTACATTACACTTGACCAAAATTCAGGCTTCAAACCCCAAAAACATGCTATGGGGGCATCTGCTGCCTAACAGGTCCCCAACACAATCATCGTGACTTGTTCCGAGTCACTCTGCTGGTGCAGAAATCTTTGCACAAAGTCCATGCAACAAGTCACGTGGCTTGGGTGTTTGCATCATACTATTCCGCTGCCTGTTGTACTTATTGCATGCGTATCTCTGAACTTTTGTGAGCAGGGTCACATTCTTGTCCAACCGTATACAGTTCCTGCATTTGTGCCATCTTCCCTTCAATGGTAGTTGTGACTATGAATGCTTCATCGATCCATGACTGGATGCGTACTTTAAGCAGGGCTTCTTTTTGGTGCACAATGTCTAATCAATCCTTTAGTGCCCTTTCCTACTGTAGTTGGGCAAGTCGTTGAGTAAGGGCAACCCCATCACAGATGGAGTAACCTAGCCTTCTCCACATTGCGCAACCATTTCTGCTTTATTAACTTCTGTGCGACCAACTATGGGAACTTCTCGCTGTCCGCAAGGTCCCAACCTTCGAACTTCATAGTCAGTACTTGTCCAAACGGTAGACCGTCAAACCTTATATCATCGAGGAGGAGTGGGGTCTGGAGCGCACTCTTTGTGGCCTCCAGGTCCTTCGGTACCTTGGCTTTCCCCTTCCACAGGGGGATGTACGGAGGTAACTTCATCGCAGAATGATTTTGGGAGACATCCTCTACCTTATATGGGAAATCAAGGCTTGCAAGTCTTCCTCCTCCTCCACTGTTTCAATGGTGACGACTTTTCCCTTCTCTGCCATTGACAATTTTCCAAATTGTGGGTTTCTCAGGGATACACAGACTGGCCCCATTATTTGCTTATTTTTTGTGGCCGCAGTGTTCGTGGTGATTTTAGAGCTTCTAGCACAACTTCCACCTCTCCAGGCTCCTCATGTGCCATACGGGGCTCCGCAGTGACTTCGACGAATCACACTCTTGTTCTAGTAGCTGTCATTGTGTCTGCACTTGAGGATGGTAAGGGTATGTGACACTCAATTTTCTGTACTTGCTCAATCCTCAAACAACCAAGTGTTGCCTTGGAGTTGGCCCTGGGGGTTTTATAGCTTCCTTTGAATTTTAATTTGACCCTTCCCCCCACTTCTGCATCATTAATGCCTTCTTGGTGGTAGATCATCCCAAATATCGTACTTGATTCGTGTCTTAATTGTCCGCCACCCGCTCCTTTTTGCCTTAAATTGGACCTCTTGTCATGAACAGTGACACCAACGATAATCTCCCAGCCTACCTGCGTAGTAGCTCAACCCCTTATGCACAGCCATGTCCCCTGTGACATCCCGATCCTACACGCAACCACCATCTCATGCATCTCCCATACAGACTCTTTTATAGTCCTGTTTTCTCATTCAACTACTTGGAGTGCTAAGACCGTGCTTCCTACGGATAGTGAGGTGGTCGCACCACTGGTGCGAGGCTTCAATTTTCTTGCTAGCCCAGGTCGCGGACACCCCTCAATTACCCTTGCATCCGTTAGTGCGTCACGCTCTTCTTTGTATGGTATGCTCCCTTGTTTACTTTGTCTAGTAAGGTGTGGTTGCAGCCATTGTAGTAGGATCACAACTTCTTCTAGTGCAGTAGTATGGCTGGCTAGACCTTGTCCCATCGTGTTTACCTTTTCGGTGCATCGTGCTTAGTTTTTCAGTTTCCAGTTTGCTGATTTCTTTGTCCAATGTCATTCTATTCTTTCTCAGCTGTACCCAATCTTCATCGAGTTCGCGAAGTTTCAAGCTCCCTCGCCGAATGACTTCTTGTAACTGCATAATTCCTTTATCCAGGTCCTTGGATACTGTCCCAACTGCGGGAGCTGTGGTATGGGGGTTCTTCTCTGCTCTTATGGTTTCAACTCTTCTCATCAGTGTTGGGGTCATTTCCGCACTCTGGTTTTTGCTTATGGTCCTATAGGCCCATCGAAACGCTGGTACGCACAGGTCCCAGTCAGTTCATCTCGCCTGGTGAACTCTGTTCATGATTCCGCATAGCTTTTTGAATGCTCTATCGTGGAATACTTGTGGTGTGCGTCGCCACGTCTGGTTCTGATTTTCTATCCTTAGTCTAGGATGTGCTTGCTTAGCACACATCTGTACCCATTGGCACAGGTGGGCACGCAAGCTGCTCCGTCCTGGCTGCCCGACTCTTGTTCGATGCTAGGGACTTCCAAACCGTAAGCGCATCCATATTCTACATTCATGCTAGTTTCCAATGGTCTTCTGATGTGTACTCCAACATCGTGTAGGTGTTGTGCGTAGTTCCCATTCCAGCACACCTTACCACTGTTGTTCTGGTACTGTGCTTTCAAATTTGTCCAAAAATTCATCCACCACTGTCACTCCATCATATGTTGGCAGTTCCCTTGCCTTTGTCATCACACAATGTAGTGACCTAATCATTATGTTGCAATTCAGCGTTGTCACTTCGTGCAGCTAATTCTACCATCGTTCTACCTCTTCGTATGAATTCGAAGTATAGAAATTATCACGCTCCCATGAGATTCTCCCATCTGTAGTCGGATTCACCCAATCCTAGTCTTGCGCCATTATCTGGTAAATACAATCCAACTCATCGTCACTTTCATCGTTGCGCACTGGTTCAGTGTAGCACGTTCTGTCGGTTGGGTCTAGTGGAACTACTACGCGTAGGGATTTTTTCTTAAATATCATCTTCTGCTTCTTCAGATTTATGAATCCATTCATATAAGTGGCCCAGTCTATTTCTAACAAAGCGGGATAATGATTTCTATCATCAACAATCTCTATTACTTCAAAGTCCGTCTGCCTGCTCACAGCTTTGATACCAACTATTACCCCTTGCAACCTCCACGTGGGCAAAATATTATGTTGGTTCACCATTCATAATTGAATAGGGGACCACTATAACGTGGGCCTGCCAATGCGTTCCCATGTCTGCTTTGGTAACACATTCACTTCCGAACCTAGGTCTAGGATTACTTGATCCATTTCATACTCGCCAATATGTGCCGTCAATCTCATCTCCCTCCCAGTGCGTAATGCATGCTTTCCCAATTTTTGGGCTATGCACGGTTCTCCTGACCCCATGCACCTGGTGATCAAATCCTGTAGTCCCTTAACTGCCTTATTTTCATGCAAAAGTTTCATGCATGTCTCCAATAAGGTAGTAAGCATAGAAGGATCCATCCCTGGATCTGGTTGATCCTTACTATCTGAAGTGGAGGCCTCCGCGAAGCTCTTCTTAGCTTCCATGAACATCTCCTTTGCGTGTTCTAGGTCAAACTCAGGTTCCTTTCTAGGAGCCTTGCGAACCCATGTATCTTCCTCGGGTTGCTTCCCTTGTTGTCGCACCGCTTCTGAAAACTATGTTCACATTTGGGTCCTCTTCGCGCGGTTCAGACCTCATCATTTTATTATTTTGAGTTGGAGTAGGCTAGAGTACCCCTTTCTTGCGCATCTGTACGATCAACGTAGGACAATCTATTGCTTCATGATCAAACTGAGCACAATATGAACATGATACTCTCATCAGGTTGGTACAATCACGAGCATAGTGCCCTGGTCCTCCGCAATTGTAACAAATTAACTATTCGTGGCCTCTTCTTGGCTCCATTCCTCCTCGGCCTCGACCTCGCCCTTGAAATCTAGTGCGCACTATCCTCACAGCTGGTTCGAGGGCTCGTATTTCTGTCTGCATCCAATACGATAAGGTCCAGTCCATCATTAACTCATAGCTATGAAAAGTGCACTTGTCGTGGCCTACTGACTTGCAAAAATTACAAAATAGCTGCTGTGGATTCTGTGTATACTTTTGCAACAAATGACAATTATCCGTTGTGTGCTTTCCTCCTATCTGACAGATCACACACCATAACATTGGTGTCACACTCGACCCTGCTTGTGCCTCTGGTCTCAACCACATTGGTCCCCCTCCTGCCAAGTAATTCGCGAATACTGGATAGTGATCCTTGTTATGGCCCTGGCCCTTGCATTTTATGCACCACACTTCCTCGCATGCCTCTGTCTACAGTGCCCTATCCTGTTTCAAGCTCTGCATTTCCAGGTAGAGATTCTGTAGTTATGCGTGGGTTTGTTGAAGTCCCAGTCCTGGATCCCGTATCAATGTCTTATGCAACCTCATCGCCATTTCCAATGCTTCGACTTGGGTAGAAAGTTTCTATTGTGACAATGCCATCCTCAGGTGTGGTGTTAGAGATGCCACAAACCATGCATGATGTTGCACATCCCTGAGCATCATATTAGCCTCGTGGATCGTACTCTTCAGCCGCTGATCTAGATCCTAGGGGGTCTCGTTTGGAAGCATCATGATCTCTTTAAATATGATGATTAACTATGTATCTAATTTCAGCTGGCTAAATTCTCTGTTCAGCGCATTCTGGATCTTTGCTATTCCTACATTTGGGTGATCACTAGAGTGCTTGGTATGCCATGTCAACGTACGATCCTGTAGCGCACTCACCAATGTAGCCTTCTTACTGTTGTCATCCGTGACCCCTTGCGCTTCCCACACTACTCTCACCACGAACCAGAACTGGTCTGGATCCTCATTCCCTACTCCTCTGAATATGGGTAGCTTAATCGCACTAGCCATGTTGAACTATGGGTTTGGTAGAGGTGGAGTGGGTGGAGATGGAGGTGAAGGAGGTGAAACGGGTGATGGCGTAAGTGGGGGTGGTAACTGTGGAATGCGCTGGCTTATCAAACTGATCGCACTTCTCGGAGAGACTCGGGCGAGCTCTTCCTTGCTCTCTCATGAAAGTGAAACTAAGGGACTGTTTCCTAATTCCTTGCTACCTTTTTAGATCTTCCCACTCCGTGTTGTTCCAAACATTAATGTATTCACATAACCCAATTTTCACATAACATCATCTTAATCCAGGTATTCAAAGATTTAATGTACTTACCTCATGGTCCCTTGAGAAAACGTCGTTCTTCTTCGCTGTAGTTCACGGTCGTGTCTATCGCAAATTCAGTGATAAATCCCCCTATTATCCAGTCGAGCTAATGGTCCACAATTCACGCGATCTTATCTTCTGATGCCTCTAGTCTGCGCACTAATTTTGGAGTCCACACTATCAGTTGGTCAAGCTTACACCTTCCCTATTTGTCGGCTTACCATGCGATCCACTCGTATAGTTTAGAAGGAAAGGATGTGAAGAAGATCTCGTGGATTTCCGTATAAACATAGAAATCTAGGCACCTTTTCTCGGATACTTGCGGAGTTTTGTTCTCCTGTGAACTCGTGAAGCTTCTTGTCCAACCACTCTTCAATTTCCTTCTTTGCTGGGTTCCAGTGGCATGGAATTAGACATCCCTTAGGCAGATCTTGGTCCTGGCAATGGAACCATTTGTTGGCTTGTTGGGGCCTAACCCAGGTTCAGAAGTGATTTAGCCAAACAAATCCTAAAACTACCGGCCCTTTCGGTAATAGTTAGTGGTGCGTGGACTGAGGTCCCACCCGAGGTAGTATGGGAGGGTGCTGGAACCAGGTTTCCACACCCTAGGGATGTCTTAATGAAGTCTAGGAAGTTTGCAAACTGAACCCACGCACTTGTGCTGCTCCGTGCAGTTGTTTGTCCTTCACAACTTGTGCAACTTCTCTCATGTAGCTCCGTAAAGAGCACAAAGAGGTTCTGTCTATATCCTTATTCCCTACTATGCTATTATTATAGATCTTAACTTAATTATGTTGGCCCAATATTCTCATTAATCATTCAACATTCATAACGAGTACGCACAATCATAAAATTGTAAAGAGATGCATAAATATAACAGAAGCACATACTCAAAACATTCCAGAATCAACTTGTCTTTTATTAATTCTATGTCCAAGTATAATCTCAACTCCGCCTTGCGTACTCAATTGCAGGGGTTTGCGCACACAACTGCAGACTCTACCAGGCCTCTGCACACTTAGCTGCAGAGCCTCTTCCCACTACTACAACCCAAGACTCGGACTTACAGACTCAGAGCTAATTCATCATCCAAAACTTAAGACTAACTTTACACTTAGAACCTCACTCTATTTATACAATCCCATAGTCGGTGGACCATGGGTAGGTCGACCTACCATACATTAAATTATATTATTTTAGGGCGGACAACCCTAGACTCTCGCATTCCATGCCCACATTTCACAGGGTCTTTACATTAAACTTGACCAAAATTCAGGCTTCGAGCCCCAAAAACATGATATGGGGGAATCCGCTGCCCAACAAAGGTCATACCATCCAAGAGAAGAAGATCAAGGTTCAAGAGGTTGGTCAACCACACATGCTAGGGTTTCTGCAAGAGGGCCAAGAACTATAGATTTGATCTAGGGAACCGAAATGTGAAGGATAGTCGAGTTATTGAAGGAAGAAACTTGATCATTGTTCACTCAAGGAAAAATAGGGAAGTTGAATCAAGGAGGCTTATGACTTATTCTTGGAGAGGTCATTGAGTCAAGGGTCTAGGTCATGGTCTTGGTATTTGTCAATTGAAGTCTCTACAAGAATAAGAATTCGTTTGGGTTTTCCTCTCATGTTGGAGAGGTTTGGCCCTAGATGATCACCTATTCTCTTTGTCTTTGGTCTCCTCATTGTTTATGCATTGGTAGTTTTTTTATGAAGAAAAACAATATAATAATCTAAGCAAAGAGAAGATCCTCATCTTAAGAAGTAAAAAGCATGCACAAGCAATTAGCATAAGAAGAGAAATCACCTAATTATTGTGCCCTAGATTTCTCAATAGCCCTCGCACTCCCTAACACTCTTCAATATGCATTGACACCATCTGGCATGCATTAGCATGCTTTTTCATTCCTTGGCATGCCCTGACACTCCACTATCATGCCCTCAAAACTACCCTTATGTCTTTTGGGACTTGGGAACCCAACCAAATCCTCCCTCAACTACAACATCTTGGCCAAGTTATGATTACTACAACTAGAATATGCCTTGTTCACCTAAGAACTGACTATAACTCATATTAGGATACTCATGTCCAATTTCAACTTATCCCACTTAAGAAGTTACCAGTTAGGAAGTTAAGGCTCATGTCCAAGTGTGGTCATAAAACAACTAAGAAACATAGTTTACATCTTGACATGGAATAACACCTTGCACATCTAACAATCCCTTGGCACCGTGTGGCATGTGTTAACACCCCTTGCATTCCTTGGCATTCTTTGGCACTCCCTAGCGCACCCTACCACTCCCTGACATGACCTGGCACTCTAGCATGCCTTGGCACTACCTAGCATATAACCTTGTCACTCCCTCCTTAGCACACTTGAAACTCATTAACACTCCTTAACACACACTCTTATTCATTCATTTCAATGAATTTTGACCTCGTGCTCCCTTGTGTTTCCCTAGCACTCACTAACACTCCTTATCAAGCATTGACACACCTTGACATTTGGCACATCGCGGCATGTTTCCCTAACACTCTAACATGCATTGTCACTACCTAGCATGCCTTGTCACACCCTCCTTAGCACACATGGACATCATTGACACTCCCTATTACGCACTCATATTCATTCATTTCCATGCATTTGAAACTAGTTCTCCCTTGTTTTTAAGTTATGGTATGTTCTATGCTTATAAAAATTTACTTCTTTTTCTTATTATATTCCACAGATTAGCAATCACATGTACATAAAGTGTAGATAGAACATTAAACGATTGACAGAAAACAAGCCAAGACAAGAGACACAAGATGTGGCGGCTAGCCAGGGACAAACCCCACAATGTGTGGGGAAACCCTTTGATCAAATCTTATTTTATCTTCAATAATTCAGCATAGAGAAATAGTACAATAAATCTGATTTATATCAATAGTAGAAAACCCTAGATCAGCAGCATCAACATTAACGGCTTCATCATCAAACTAGGGCAGATGATATCTCACAAACTGACCGTCGGATCGGCTTGATTCCACCACCAAAATTTGCGGCTTTCAGAGGAGGTTTAGATGAACCTACAACACATTTCAGATGAGGAGATCTCCTAGTCCACGTAGGTCAAACTTTACTTCTGTAGTTGCAGCTTCAGTTTCAACAGCTTCTGACTTCACATGTGTGAGGGAGAGACCCTTTTCTGCGCAGTAAAGAAGAGACTCTTTCTGCGCAGTAGAGAGAGATATATGTGTTGAGATGAGTGAGTCCAAATGAGGAAAAGTACTCCTATATTTATACACAACATTGGTGTTTGAATAGATGTGACTGTTGGGCTTTTGAGCCTACATGAGTTGTACGTCGGCTTGATAATAATTCAATAATCAAAATAAATTCATATCTCCATGAATACTTATTGGAATCAGATGATATTTATATCAATCCTACACCTCTCAACGAGAGGAATCTAACAAAAATATTATCAGCCATGAATAAGATGACACACATGAATTTTTTCCCTAGTTTCCAATTTTAACACTCCCTCTAACTAGGGAGAACTTCATTTGCAATCTTTCTATTGGTCATTACTATTCATCCATCAAATGCACTACCCTGTATAGCCTGACCCTTGCCATTCTCTGTGCTATTCTACCTGATCTACTTTGTTTTGTTCTGCCCTGTACTGATCTGTATGGCTCTGCTCTGTTATGCGTTGCTTTGCTTTGTTCTGCTTTTGTCTGAATTATGAAGAAGAAGAAATGATCGAGGATGTATCATACTAACTCAAAGTCAGTCTCAAAGTATGTACCACTAGTCCCAGACTAGTCTCAACCAACTCGAAGTCAGCATCATAGTGAGTACAACTCCACTGGTCCCAGATTAGCATCATCCTCCACTGACTCAAAGTCAGTCTCAGAGTGCGTACCACTGGTCCCAAACCAGTCTCAACCGACCCGAAGTCAGCTTCATAGTAAGTACCACTCCTACCACTGGTCCTAGACCAGTATCATAGTCTCAGGGAGTGTACCACTGGTCCCAGACCAGTCTCAACTAACCTGAAGTCAGCGTCATAGTATGTACCACTCTCACTGGTCCCAGACCAGTACTTCTTTGACACAAAGTCAGTCTCAGAGTATGTACCACTGGTCCCAGACCAGTCTCAACTGACCCGAAGTTAGTGTCATAGTATGGTAAAACTCCTACCACTGGTCCTAGACTAGTATCATTGATCCCAGACCAATGGAGGTCATCCCAGTGTAGAGAGTACGGTAGATACAACGATGCGTCCATTGGTACTACTATGGTCCCTAACTTCATTTCCCTACTCATTGATCAGATGAGAGGTACTTCCCATGAGTCCCAGACTGCATGGGTAGGATGCCTCGACAAGAGAACTAATCAATCCTATCCTCACAGGAGAACACATCAATCCTGCTACAATCACCATGGAGAACACATATTTCCAGGTCACCGTGGAGAACACATCAATCCAGGCCTCACAGGAGAACACATCAATCCTGCTACTATGTCGCCACGGGGTGTACATGTACACCACTAGGGGATAGTGAATCATCCTGTGGTCATATGTTGCTCCAAGAAGCACCCTGCACCCCCCTAGAGCTTGCAGAGCTCAATGCATTATACATGACCCTCATTGGAGGGTATTTGAACAACTCCAAGTTGTTCTCAAAAAGTCAGAAATTTTAATTTCCCAAGGGGTTTTATCAGAATGTTAGCGACCTGTTCATCTGTACCGACATGTTGGAGTCTTATAGCTCCTCGCTGCACCATATCTCGAATATAGTGGTATCTGATATCGATATGCTTGGAGCGATCATGAAATACGAGATTCTCTGACAAACGAATCCCACTTTGGTTATCACAAAGGATCACGGTGGTATCGAATGTAAATCCAAACAACTCACTGAAGAGTTTTCACAACCAAACTGTCTCACAGAAGGCCATGCTGGCAGCAATATAATCTGCTTTGACGGTGCTCAAGGCCACTGACTTCTGCTTCCTGCTCATCCAGGATATCGAAGCAGATCCCAAGGAGAAACAACACCCAGAAGTTCTCTTACGATCCTCCACAGTGCCTGCCCAATCAACATCCGTGTATCCAAATAGTCTCACATCTCTGACAGTGTATCTTAACCCATAAATTATAGTGCCACGAAGCTATCTCAATATATTCTTGGCACCAATCCAATATATGTGGTGGGTCTCAACCATATGTTGACTCAACGTGTTGACTATGAAGCATATATCTGGACGGGAGTTCACTAGGAACATTAATGCTCTGACGAGTTGTCGATACTCAGTGGCATTTCATGAAACAGGTCCAACAGTACTACCGCTTAACTTCTTGAAGTCAAGCTCCATCGGGGTAGTTACAGGCTTGCATTCCACCATACTGAATCTTTCCAATATCTTCACCACATATTTTCCTTGAGATAGGAAAGTTTCCCCTAGCTTTTGCCACACTTTAAGTCTTAGGAAATAGTGGATCAGTCCTAGGTCCTTCGTTTCAAATTCAGAAGCCAACTCCCTCTTACATTTGAGAATGAGAGGGTATGCACCTGTTAGAAAGAGGTCATCCACATACAACACCAGTATGAGAGGTTTATCATCTTCAACCTTAAAGTAAAGGTTAGGATCAGTTTCACTCCTAGTGAATCCCAGCTTCATCAAGTAGTTGTCGATCCTCTCAAACCATGCTCGGGGTGCTTGCTTCAGCCCATAAAGAGCCTTATTCAACTTGCATACATGAGATTTTCAATCATAAATCTCAAATCCTTCGGGTTGCTCCATGTAGAACTCTTCTTTGATCGAGTCATGCAAGAACGTAGTATTGACATCCATCTGATGTAGGTTCCATCCTTGTGAAGCGGCAAGGGCTATGATCGAGCGGATGGTCGTATATCTGGCAATAGGTGCAAATATCTCATCATAGTCTATACCTTCCTTCTGGGAGAAACTACGAGCAACAAAATGAGCCTTATACTTTTCCGTACTTCCATATGCTGCATGCTTTATCTTGTAAAGCCATTTGGAAGTAACAACTGTCTTGTCCTGGGGTCTGGGAACTACTTCCCAGACATCATTCTTCATAATAAACTCATATTATTCAGTCATATGATAATATACAGGGCTTCCAAAAATTCTAAAATGAGAAACATCAGGTTTCTTACCATTGAACTTTTCTTCAGGAGTCTTGGAACCCAATGCTTGATGAGGGCATCGATTTTGTACATATACGACAATGTTTGCAGCTTCATCCCATAGACACTTCAGAAGTCTTTGATCATGTAGCATGGCTTGAACAACTTCCATAATTGTGCTATTCTTCCTTTCCACCACACCATTCTATTCAGGAGTATATGGTGTAGTAGTCTCCCTCTTGATGCCAGCCTCTTTACAAAAATCATGGAACTCATTAGATTCATATTCAGTCCCATTATCAGTTCTTAAGATCTTGATCTTCTTTTTGGTTTGATTCTCGATCAGGGCTTTGAAGTGTCGAAACCAAGAGAACACTTCATCCTTCTTTTCCAAGAAGTATATCCAGGTCTTTCGAGAATAGTCATCTGTAAAAGTAAGATAATATGAATATCCTCCCAAGGAGTTCATAGGCATCATATCAGATATGTCTAAGTGAACTAGTTGTAATATATCGAAGGTCATGCTTTGAATTGAGGGGAATGGTCCCCTTTTGAGCTTTCCTTCGGCACATCCCAGACATACACCTTCTTTCTCTACTTGGAATTCAGGCATCCCTGTTACCATCTGTCTTACATCGGGTAGAGCTTTGTAATGAAGGTGGGCAAACCTACGATGCCAAAGTTTGGACTGAAGAGTTGTGTCACAAGACATGAAGCCTAGCGGACTTCCACCGACCTGATATAAAGAATCAACTTGAAACCCAAGAGTGAAAGCATATTTAACATTATTTTTCCATATACGTACCTTGCCATCGCTGAAGGTTATCTTGTAGCCTTTTTCTTCCATTACTGAGATGGATACCAGGTTCTTTTTGAGGTCAAGTACATATAATACATCTTGTAAGTGGATTATATTACCTTGATTCAATTTGAGAGAAACATTGCCTACACCTTTCATGGGGTATTTCATGTCAGCTCCAAGGACAATTTCTAGGTTAGTTTCTTTCTCTACCAGATTATGGAGTACTTCTTTGTAACCAGTGAAGTGTCTTGAGGCACCACTATCAATGAGCCAAATTCCCATTGAGTTTGAAGGAGCAGAGGTAGATAGAGCAGCTGGTAGATAATATTCAGCCTGCTTATTGTCAACAGTGTTAGATTCATACTTGGAATTTCTGGCCTTCTTGAATGGTTGCCATCTTCCTTGATTTCCAGCATTCCTTTTACCTTTTGTATTGAATTTTCCATTCCTTCGATTACCATGAGAGGGATTTTGATCATTGTCATGGTGAGAGTCCTTTCTATCGGGGAATTCCTTTGCATAGTGACCTACTTTATTACAAATGTAACATCATCCTTTTCTTCCACCCTTAGGTCTAGCCTTTCTTTTCGATTTAGACCCAGAATTATTTCTTTTCTTAGCATGATAAGAAAAAGTAGCAGGAGGACCTTTAGGTAATGACATTTCTCGCTCTTCTAACCTTGTTTCTTCTTGAATGTATCTAGTCATTAATTCCTCGAAACCAGGAATTACATTATTGTTCAGAAGAGTAGTCTTGAACACGTACCATTCAGATGGTAATCCTCCAAGAGTCGTGAGTGCCATTTCTCTGTCAGTAATAGTCTCCCCAATAGATAGGAGATCATTCTTGATCTCAGTGATTCTTAAGAAGTATGCTTGCATAATCTCATGTTTATCCTTCTTGATTTCCCTCAGCTTATGTCTAAGAAACAAAACTTGATTTGCATCATTAACTTTAAATAAACTCACCAGTATATCGTAGATTTCCTTGGAGGTGTCCAATTCAAAGATGTAGGCCACCAAGTGCTTGTCGATAGAGTCCCAGATGATCTTCTTCGCTTTAAATTCTCCATTCTTCCATTTGTTCTTGGCAACAGGAGGTGCATTTGATGGAGGCTCAATAATATTGCCTCTCAAATGATCCAATACTCCTTGATCCTCAAGGGTTAGATCGATAGACATCTTCCATCCATGATAGTCAGCTTTCTCACGGAGCTTGTCTTTGGTAGGAAAGAGTGTTGAGGACCCCATCGTTCTTTTAGGATAGCCTTGCCAATCTTGTCTTCAGTGATTGCTCTTGCTCTTGCTTGGGATTTGTCTTCACCTTAGCTCCGATACCATGTTAAGTTATGGTATGTTCTATGTTTATAACAGTTTACTTATTTTTCTTATTATATTCCATAGATTAGCAATCACATGTACATAAAGTAAAGTGTAGATAGAACATTAAACGATCGACAGAAAACAAGCCAAGACAAGAGATACAAGATGTGGCGGTTAGCCAGGGACAAACCCCAAAATGTGTGGGGAAACCCTTTGATCAAATCTTCTTTTATCTTCAATAATTCAGTAGAGAGAAATAGTACAATAAATTTGATTTATATCAGCAGTAGCAAACCCTATATCAGCAACATCAGCATTAGCGGCTTCATCATCAAACTAGGGTAGACGATATCTCACAAACCAACCGTTGGATCAGCTTGATTCCACCACCAGAAGTTGAAGCTTTCAGAGGAGGTTCAAATGAACCTACAACACAGTTCAGATGAGGATATCTTCTAGTCCACGTAGGTCAAACTTTACTTCTACAGTTGCAGCTTCAGTTTCAACAACTTCCGGCTTCACATGTGTGAGGGAGAGATCCTTTTCTGCGCAGTAGAGAAGAGACTCTTTTCTGCGCAGTAGAGAGAGATATATGTGTTGAGATGAGTGAGTCGAAATGAGGAAAAGTATTCCTATATTTATACACAACGTTGGTGTTTAAATAGATGCGAATGTTGGGCTTCTGAGCCTACATGAGTTGTAGGCCAGCTTGATAATAATTCCATAATCAAATAAATTCATATCTCCATGAATACTTATCGGAATCAGATGATATTTATATCAATCCTACACCTCTCGATGAGAGGAATATAATAAAAATATTATTAGCCATGAATAAGATGACCCACATGAATTTTTTCCCTAGTTTTCAATTTTAACACTTGTGTTTCCCTGACACTTGGCCCTAACACTCCCTGACATGCGTTAAGCGCCACACCCTGGCACCTGTCACATATTAGCATGCCTTAGCACTTGTATTTTTCTCTCCATTTCTCTTATTTATGAAGCAATTATAGTTGATAGGGAAATAGTTGTGATAAGGGGATTATGGCCCCCCTTATCACAATTCATTAGCCCTATTGCATTTAAGCCCTTAGTCACGGTGGCCCAAGAGTGTAGTTGCAGGGACATTGGGGCCAAAGTTTGGGTTCATAATGTTAGGATGAGTTGAATGATATGACTAAAAAGGTGGGAGGAGTGCTTTGTGGTGTATTGAATGGGACTAGGGGACACAAGGGTAGCATGGATGGGAAGAAGTGGGATGTCCAAGAATGGTTTATTAAGATCTATAATTCTAGCATTAGTGAATGATAATGGGGCTTAGGACCTAATGTCACAGGGGATAGAGGGCATAGAGGGAAGGAAACAAGAGAAATTGAAAGGGGAACCCTCGATAGTGGTGATAAGGGGATTAGGGGGCCTAGAGGGAAGGAAACAAGAGAAATTAAAAGGGGAACCCTCGATAGTGGTGATAAAGGGATTAGGGGCCCCATTATCACAACCCATAAGACATTAACCCATAACCACTAAATTCCCTATCCCCTAAACCCCAAAGCCATAATCCCTTAACCACTAAACTCATAACTCATAACCCATCAACCCCTTGGCCCATTAAACCTTAAGCCATTAACTGCTAACTTAGAATCCATGAAACCCCAAGCAATAACCCCTTATTCTCTTAACCCATGACCCTTAAACCTTAACCCCTAACCCCTAAACACTTTAAAACCTAACCCCTTAACCCCAAACACCTAAATCCCATAACTCTTAAGCCCTTCGACCCTATTCCCATGGTCCCCAAGCCATTGGCTCTTCACTCTTAACTCCTGAAGCCCTTAACCACTTAGTATCCATGGCCAAAAAAATGCCTCAAACCAAAAAACTAACCTCTTAGGAGAATCCTTCACCTCTAACTAAGAATATTGGGACCATTTGATTTTTAGAGAACTAGGTATTGGTCTCAAGGGTGTGTGTTTGTGTGTAATGCCCTTATTACCATGTATACCTAATGTAGAGCAACTGGATAATCTGCTAAACGTCAATCATAATTGCTCACAATATCTACACTTCATGTTGACAGGGAGCTTGTAGTGTTCTCCCACATGAGGATTTGGCAATGAATAGATCACTCATAATGATTCGACCTCTTCAGCCCTAATGCACAAGGAGTTAACCCTTGATACAAATATTTTGTTGCGAAAAATCACAATTGTGTCAATGTAGAATACTACACCATAAGAGAAAATAAAATGATATTATCCACATCAATGCTTGAAATAGCCTCACATTTTCCATGAGTGGTGAGCCAGGGGTGAGTAGGGCACTTTTAAAGTTACACCGTGCTTAAATTCCTTTTACATAATGAGATTATTATCTATTAGGGTTGATGCATCATCACAAGGGAGACTGACATATTTGTTTGGGGGAGTGATTAAAGTTGTAACACAATTCAAGTCACATACACCTCCAATGTAAATGGTATCATTATATGTTTGGGCCAAGTTGTTAAAGAGGTTATTTATAGACAACAAATTAAGTGCACTTGGACTTCATCTTTTCATGGCCTTGACTCTAATACAGTTTTGTACTAGGAACACTTCATGCAAATGAGAGGGGGCCTTATTGTTTAACTCATACACACAAGAACACTAGATGTTTCCCTTTAGATCCCCCTTGGTGGGTTTAAAGTGGGTTTACATTAGCATATAGTTGAAACTAATCATCATGACAGTCCTCTTCTCAATAACATCTTCTAGCTTTTCCATATACACGAGATTGAGTTAGAGGATCACCTCATTTGTAGATGCTCCATTTATTATGGGATTCAAGGGATGTTCTATTTTTTTATTATCAAGATTTAGATGGGTCATTGTCTACTTTATTTCAATATATGTCTAACTCTTTCTATGAGGGATGTCCTTGGATTTATATCTTTGTATAAGACCTTATGTTGCCTTCCCTTTTGAACTCTTCTAAGGGGGTCACCTCCTTCCATGTTGCCTTGCCTACTTGGGGCCAAAATTGACAAACCCATAATCAAAATTCTTCAAATATCAAATTGGTGGGGCCTCATACATCTTCTTGAACCCCTCAATGGGACATTCTTTCTTCAAAGAGACTTTTGAGGATTTCCCATTGCAAATTATAGGTTGGATGTCATAGGACCTGTTACCCCACTTTCTATATGATTTTTTAGAGGATAGTTTTAGATTTTGATTGACATCTCAACTCCTGTGATTCTTGTGACATTAATCATTTTCCAACTGAGGTATATAGATGGATGTATAATTGGTTTAATGACACCTTGCCTTGGCCATCTAAGACACTAGGTGTAGGAAAATGTTGCTTTAGCGACCACATTTATCTTGATATCTATAATCCATGTGTATATAATATCTCTAATATGTATTATTTCTATTATGATCACTTAAAAACTCTATTGTAACTCTTAAATGCTTTGGCTATAAATTCTAAAGTGAGTGGTTCCATAATGTTTCATAAATTTATTCACATAAATGTTTGATATTGATGGTTTGAATATGTACATTGTGATTTGAGTAAGTAGTATGCATCGTATCTTAGTATACCCTTATTTCTCTTGGTCAAAAGTCATCCCACCTGATTCCATAGAATATTCATTTTTTTTCATCATCATGTCCCGTGCTATGATTCCCGTTGGAAAGAAATCAATAATTTTATCCATAAAACTTACTCTATAAACCACTCCATTTTCAGTTTTATCGGCATGCTTTCATGTCAGGGTTTTGATATCAATGATATCAGTTGTGCAAGTTCATTGAACAAGCTTCATTATATTATGCTTTCCATCTACCCAAGCTTAATCCACTCCATTTTCAATTTTATCACCGTGCTTTCATGTCAGGGTTTTGATCTCAATGATATCGATTGTGCAAGTTCATTGAATGAGATTCATTATATTAAGCTCTTTGTCTGCACAAGCTTAAAAACCAAACATCTAATGGCAAGAAAAATAAATCACATGTATGATGAATCACTTGGAAAGTAGAGTCATTACATGGTCATGAGATAGTGGCCGACTGTTGATGGCGCCCTCAGAGTCACCCAACTGGACGATTGTGTGAAGAGGGTTCACAATTTCTTCTATGGGGGATTCTTTCTTCTTCCATGGATTTGGTTCCTCGATTGATTTTACCTTTAGTCCTTCCTCAAACATCGCTCTTGTTATCTTAAAGTTTGACCAAGTAATTGTACACACTTTCTCTAAATCCTCCACAATGAAAATGTAATTCGAGTTTTTAGGGTATATGAAATTGTAATGACTTCTCTTTGCTACTATTCGAAAATGAATCTTAACTAATGTTGTATTAAATCAAGATTTTGATCTTTACTATTCAGGGAGAACCAAATCAATGCTATATGCTCTAAACTAAATGAAGTAGTCACCTACTGATCTTAGTGTTTTTTTTTTGTTATCGTTGATGAACCTCTTTTCCAATTGACCAACTTTGGGGAGAAACATCCCTTTGTGCCCTTGTTTATCTGCTTTTTCAGAGTAGTTTGCTGAGATTAATGGAAACTGATTTGATAGTTTCTGGGGATCGATACTACATCAGATCTTTTTCCTTTACAAACTAATCTATGACCACTCATTTCATAAATTCAATACTTTCTTCCTTGCATGATCAACTGTTTGATGAATCATATGCATTCCTAGAGTTTCGATTTGAAGGAAATCTGCACGTTAGCCAATTTTCTCAATATGAGAAGCATCATTGTGTAGAGATGGATAGATAATTGTTTCTCGAGAGTTATCATTATGAAATTTAGGTATTCAATTCCCTGCCTATTAATAAGGTTTATACATCTACGATTAAATATTTTAATAAAAGTCTGGATACTTCTTTTGTCCACACCTCTATATGCTCTGAAAATCAGGGCATACTCAAAAATTCCTCTGTTTCCATGATAAAAACACATACATTTCATTAGCTATTTTGTTTGCTTGGCATGCATTTCATTTATTTCTGGTCATTTGGTAGTTTTCAAGTTTGTTTTTCACGTCTCTGGGTTTGATTTGGAATTCTCAAGAAAAACAAGACTTTTGAAAAACACAACGACTAAATCACTCTTGAATTGTTGCAATATGGCTCTGCTTTCAAAGCTCACCGTTGCTAGATTCAACAGAGGTTTTTGGGAGAAATTAAAATAAACAAAGAATAGAATGAGCAATAACTTAAAATAATCAAGAAAAACTGTTAAATTGCTTCTACCCCTCTGTTTTATGCAAAATGCTCTGCTACAACAAGCATCTAACAGTTACAGTATACAACCCCTGTGCAGTGAATGAAACAACTAATAATAAATTCACATTATAAATTAGACATAGATGTTTTAAAATTGGACACAAATTTTCTTGGGGTGAAAAATACTCTAGTTTTCATTCTTAGTAGCTCACAAATCAATATTTTCTGTTCACATGAATAATTAAACCCAAGAGGGGTTTCGCTCGTCTGGCAATGGTCCTTTCTTCCAGTGAGTTTTCAGAGTCTTCAATTTAGGGTGTTGAGCTAGATTGGACCTCTTCCTCACCTGAACTTGAATGCATGAACTCCACCTAGACCCATATTCTCTGATGCCATTTTTTCCATAAAGCTAACGTGTCGTTGGAGGTTAGGGTTTCCTAATGTAATTTCATGGTATCTTTCCACAAGATACATGACAATGTGGCATTTTGTCCATATCAGCTAACTTTTAATTCATGTCTTTGTTTTTATGATTTTCATTATGAATCAAGGTTAGAGTACAATATTTGATGATTGTAGATGTCATTAGTTTAAGATAGTCAACATAAAATACATAAAATAAATAGAACACAAAAAGGATTGTAGTAGTAAAATAGACAATTTTTTAGGGTAAGGAGAAATAAGATTAATATATGAAATAGAAGCACATCAAGAGTGAATAAAAACACCTAAGAGTGCCCTTGCCAATAGGCATTTTGGTTAGGAGCCTCAACAGTAAAAGTCTTAGTTGCCTCAATAAAATTCAACACTTTGAATTATCTAAATAAGAGCATAGATCATTTCTAAGAAGATGATACATGAGGTAGCTAGACTCAGTTGAAGACATGCTGCTTCAACTGATTCTCCAAGGTGACTCTATCACCATGTTGAGCCTATCACTGTGTTACACCATCATACGATGTCCAACATCACTAAGCTACACCATGTTGCACCATCACTATGTTCAGCATCACTGAGCTATACCATGATGCACCATCACTATGTCCAACATCACTGAGCTACACCATGATGCACTATCACTATGTCCAACATCACTGAGCTACACCATGCTGCACCATCACTATGTCCAACATCACTGAGCTACACCATGCCGCACCATACATCCTGCACCCATCGCTGCTACTGTGTGCACTATGCGTCCTGTACCCATCACTGCTACTGTGTGCACTATGCATCCTATACCCATCGCTGCTACTGTGTGCATTATGATGCACTATGAATATTGTACCCATCACTGCTACTATGTGCACTATGTTGCACTATGCATCCTGTACCCATCGACGCTACTGTGTGCACTATGCATCCTACTGTCATATACTATGATGCCTATAATGCTACAACATTCATCATAAGACTAAGATGGCTAGCTATAGTGCTATGGCCTATGGCCTAGCACATAGCAATTCCAATGTCTTCTCCTCTATGACAAAGTTAGAGTGACATCAATAGGCTTTCATTAAGACAATGATTGAATCTATCATTCATGATTGTGTTTCAGAAACAACAGTTAGAACATCCTTATTTAGAACAACGTTAAGGATAGCTAAAGTTGTGGCTTCTTTATCTCAGCGTTTATGTGTGAGACCATTCCTTCCATGAAAGCGAGGGTATGCATCATGTAGAACACTCTTCTAAGACAACGTTTAGGTGGCATTTCCATTAGATAACGTAGCAACTAAGTTTAGGGCATCTCCTCTCCCTTAGTCCTGCGGTTAGGGTTCCTGTCTTCATTTCCATGGCTACGTATTTAGGGCATCTCCATAACTGCAGTTAGGCATCCTTTAGAAAGCTAGGTTAGGGCGCGTATGGGAGCCTCATTACCATGGTTAGAGTATCCCTTTTGCTATGTTTAAGGGCTGTTTCAAACCCTTCCAAAACAACGTATAGATTAGGACATCTAGGTATGATAAGACTGCGTTTAGGATCAGCTGTTAGGCCTCCTTCACCGTGCTAGATATCCCTTTGAACTGTGGCCAAACCTTCACAAGACCTATGGATAGGCTTTATTATGACAACGACTAGGGCATCCTTCTTTTGCTGTGTATAGGGTCTCCTTCTAGACCTGTGTTTTTCCCTTAGAGATTCTTCTTTCCATTAAAACCCAAAACAAGTGGAGAAGAAGAAATATCAAGATAGTTATGTGTACAAATTACTTGCAAGGCACTTGTATTTATGCTAAAATGTGGAGCACAAGTAGGGGCAGTTTAGTTGCTGGCCGACCTTGACGAATTGTCCCATAAGACAAATAAATTCATAGCTCCATGAATACTTATCGAAATCAAATGATCTTTAGATCAATCCTACACCTCTTGATGAGAGGAATCCAAGAAAAATATCAGCTACCATAAATAAGATGACCCACATGGAGTTTGGCCCTAGTTGCCAATTTTAACAATTTTCAATTGTACCAAGTCCAACCTCCTTGTGGGAACAAAATTGCTCATGAGAAAACTGGAATTTACATTTATTGGTGCAAAATCTAAATTTACAATAAGTTAGAAATCAAATAGGTGTTACATGGCATCATACTTGCAGGGTTATAGTTGGTTGGAAATTACTTATGGTAAAGGAATTCTCATGTCCAAGATAGTACACTAGTCAAGGTGGATACATGTATTTTATTTCAAACTTAATCTTATCTATCTAGTTACAATTAAGTGTGCCTTGCATATATGTTATCCACTTACACATAGATTATTATGTGTTGCTTAATAAGTTATGTTCAAGGTTCAGTTAGAGTGAGCATGCATGCCAATTGTTGGTGAAGGGTGGGGCTTTGTTATTGCTCAAACTCACCATGTTTAGAAGTCTAAACCATAAATGTTAGAGCATAGAGGCAACTTCTAGGTGAGGCTTCTAATGTCAAAGTAGGTGGCTTGCCTAGTAGTTGCTTCCAGGATCATATGATTATAGCATCTTTAAAATTTTCAATGTAGTGAGAATTTGAGTGGTGACAGGACATTACTTAAAAGGACAGTACATCTATTTAATTAGTCTTTAGAGATGGATAAGTAGGTTTGATCACAGGGCTTCATTCTCCTTTCTACTTGTAATTTGTTCTTGGGATTTGATGTCAATACAATTAGTAGTTTGACCCTCTTCTCTTTTATAGTTCTAGACATATTGATTCGAAGCATTTTGGGACCTAGGATAAATGTGTTATTCCTTTATTTAAATTCCATTTTTTTGTATTACTGGTATATTGATAATCAACTAGAGTCTTCTGCATGAATTTCAGATCTAGCTAGCTCGAAGCTGTTAGGATATTTCGACACATAGGAAATAGTTAAGTATAAATTGGTCTAGTATAGAGTTAGGTAAAGTGTGTTTCTTTACTATGTACTTTTGTAACTTACAATCCGACGGTCACGATATGTAGTGATCCGACGGTTCATTCTCTCCTCGTATTACTGACACCTTGATCCATGCTTAGCACCCGATTGGTCCATGATCTCTATTTAAAGAGCATGGAGGGTCATTTGTAGGTTAACTGTTCATGAGAGAAGCTTATGTAAAATTTCATTCTTTTATTAATAAATTGCCTTAAGTGGCCGTGTTGGCTTAGGCCGTGGACTGTTTCCCTCTTTGAGGGTTTTAACCACGTCAAAAATACAGGTGTATTGATCTGTGATCTGTTTATGAGCGGTGTCCTATGGTGTTCTGTCTAAGGAACTTACCCTGTAAATTCCTACATGGTATCAGAGCTATTTGAGGGCCTTGTCCGTTGGTGATCCAAATTTGAAGCCGGTAGAATTGCATCCGACTGTCGTTTCCTAGATCTGCTATTTCTGACTGCTTTCAAGCCAAGAGGAATGCTCTGTTGTGTTAGGAGCATCTGTTCCAGTGAGGAACCCCTTTCGTTTCACGCGAAAAGGTTTCTGGTAGCCCTAGCTACATCATTTTTAAGATCTGGAGGTATACAATGTTTATTTGTAGTTTCTAGTTATTTTCTCTCTGTTTATTATTTCGGTTTATTTAGCTTCTTTTTTATTACCGGATCTATACCTTTCATTTTTGCGTATGCTCTTTGCGCTGCGACTCTGTGCGATTTGGGAAAATTAGAAACAGAGAGGAAGGATTTTTCTCATGCGTATGCTCTTTTCTGCTGCACGTTAGTGTGATCTCGGAAAATCAGAAACATTGAGGAAAATATTTAGTTTCTGAGTAACGCTAACTTCAAGCCGTAAGGGTTTGTTTTTTTTGTATGTCCGTGCTGGGTTTTGTGTTTTTTGTTTTGTAGGGAAAAATATCTTTCTCAAGCAAGCATGCAACCCAAAGCTTCAGTGACCAAAAATTAAAGCCCCCCCCCTCTCCCTCTCTCTCTCTCAAACTTTTAGTTTAGCTCACTTGGTTCAAAGCTAATTTATGAGAGTAGAGGTCTTGATTTTAAGTCTCCTTTTTGTTGGAAAGGGGGCGTTTTTTTTTTTTTTTTTTTTTTTTTTTTTTTTTTTTTTTTTTATATTTCTGCACATTCCTGCACTTCGTCGACGCCTTCATCAACTTTTCTTCAAAAAGCCATAACTTCTTCATCCGGAAGCCGTTTTCAGAGCCGTTTTTTTTTGAACCAGCCTAATTTTTCGAGATATTTCCATTGGAACACTTAGTTTCAGCATATACAGCTTCAGTTTCTATTAGAATGGAAAGTCCATGCCAAGTTATTCTTGACAACACCAACTACTTCCAATGGTGGTCCTACATTGTGGATTTAATCAGAAGTAAAAGTCTTTATAGAATAGCCTCAGGCCAAGAAACCAAACCGAAAGATGAAGATAAGGCAGCTAAATGGGAAAATAGGCAATATCAAGCATGTGGGTTGATAGGGATGTCTATTTCTCCAGATCTTAGATTCCATATTGCAGAACTTGATACTCCTGATGAAGCAATGAAGCAGATTACTAAAGTTTTTGGAATCACAAATGAACTTAGAGCCCATCAACTTGAAAATGAGTTGCTTACATTGGACCCCAATAATTTTTCTTGCATTGAAGATTTTTTGTCCAAGTTCAAGACCCTTAGACTTCTCTTGGAAGGTGTTAAGGTTAAGAAAGAAGATAGTAACCTTATCTATTCCATTCTTACTAAGTTGGGGCTAGCCTACTTTGTGTTTGTTTCCACCTTCCATTCTACAAGAGAAGCCTTCATTTCTCAAGGACAAGACTACAAGTCCCTTTCCTTTGATTCTTTTTGTGATTCTTTAATAAGAGAACAAGAAAAACTCTTACACCTTGGTCTTCTTAATCTTGGAAACTCTTCTAAGAAAGCGTTAGTCGCCTAGCAGCAACCAAATTCAAAGAATCCTAAGAAGTTGTATCCTAAAAGGAATGGTCCTAAACCAAACAAGGGTCCTAAGCAATTTCAGCCTCAAAATGAAAAACCATTTCAACAAAATGATAAGGCAAATAAAAACAAAGGGAAGAAGACTGATAGAAATTTCCACTTTTGTAATCGAGATGGCCACTTAGAATCCAAATGCTTTAAGAAGATGGAAGCCTTGGAAGCAGCAATGAAGAAGCATAACATCCATTTGGAGCACTCTTCAACTTCAACTTCATCTTCAGGAATGACACTTTCTGCATGTGGTTGTCAAGCATCTCGGTCTGGCTATGCACTAAATGTATCTTCTTCCTCTCATTCTCATGAGTGGCTCAATGATTCTGGAGCTTCTTATCACATGGCCAAAAACAAAGCCATGTTTTCTTCTTTAAATGATTGTAACACCAAAAATATATATGTTGGTGATGATAGATCTCTTAGTGTTGTAGGGACTGGAACTGTTCATATAGACAACGGTCAATTTAATGATGTATTATGTGTTCCAACCTTATCCTCCAACTTCTATCTGTATATCAGATAACTCATTCAGGTGAAGGTAAAATCGTTGAATTTTCACCTCACGATGTTGTAATCAAGGACCTAAAGGATCCTAGACAGATTTTAGCTACTGGCATTGCTGATGATTCTACAAGGTTGTATAAGTTTCACAACTTTTGGTCATCAAATCTTCCCTCTATTTGTTGCTCATAATGATGAAGTGAGCAAACTTTGGCATGAGCGATTTGGTCACTTAAACTATCGCTCCCTTCAGAATCTATGTAAAGAAAATATGGTGACAGGTCTTCCAATGGTATCTTGCAGAGATGGTGTTTATTCCGGATGTGTACTCGGAAAACATCATCGGGACAGTTTTGAAAAACGTGCCTCTTGGCATGCCTCGGCCCCTCTACAGCTTGTGCATAGTGATTTATGTGGTCCACTTTCACTTGCTTCCTTCTCTGGCTACAAATATTTCTTAACTTTCATTGATGATTTCTCCAAACGCACTTGGGTATATTTTTTAAAACTCAAGAGTGAAGTATTTAACAAATTCTTGGCCTTTAAGGCCTTTGTTGAAAAACAATCTAGACATCAAATTCTTAATCTAAGATCAGATAATGGCGGAGAATATGTTAAAAACGACTTCATCAACTTTTACACTGAGCATGGAATCCAAATGCAACATACTGTTCCATATACTCCACAACAAAATGGTGTAGCTGAAAGGAAGAAT